>OY740785.1:4808085-5072309 GCA_963514005.1 Raja brachyura
TTAATAGCTTTTTTCTTTAATTTGATTGACTTTAAAGGATCAGTGCTGGCGTTCCAGAATATGTCCACCTCACAATTTCAGCATTGTATTTTAAATGCCAGATTTAGGGAAATCGGTCTAGTACGGTTTTAGTAATGAGCCTTATTTTGCAAACTTTGACTTCTAGCTACCAAAATGCAGAAGAGGGCAACCACCAGTCTTTTTTATTCCTATTCCTTGTATAAGTGTTATATTTTCTCAAGCCAATTTTCTTGATGGTTTTGCCTTTTTGTCTTAAAAACAAATTCATATTACACAATACAAAGTTCACTCAATTTTGCAAGTGACTAAGGTAATATGTGGGTCATTTTTGTTTTTGTTTAGTATTTCGGTTTCCACAAATTAGTGAAGCATAATTCAATTCAATCATAAATGAATGATTCAAACTGTTGAATTCGATTTTCAGCAACATAATGTTTCCACGACATCCAGCAAGCAAGAGCAGCTTGACCTTGTTTCTACTTTGGGTATTGCCTCTGTTAATATTAGATATGTTAAGTCGGGATGTTATTTTCCAAAAACTCTTTCGATACAACTAGGTTTTTAAATTACATACGCGTTTGACTTTAAATGCAAGATTCTTGATTTCTAATATTACTATGGTGATTCCAGTATTTTTCTTTTTAAATGACTTGCAAGAAACTAGGTCCAGTTAACTATTAAACTACAAAGGTCTAAGAATATTGATCATAAACATGCTTCCAAGAGAGCAGCTGTGAAGATGCGATAGCTGGTAGCAATGCCTTCAGTTACTGCATGGCTGAGATTCAGATGACCGGAGGGCAAAGGTTTGCAAAGGCTCATTGTGCACTACGACATTTCTGCAGGCAAAATCTCAGATTTAATATTGGATAATGTGATTGATTATCTCTGCTGTTGGAATTGCCTGTGTGTAGCTGTGGTCACCTATCGAATGAAGGGTTCAGAAGGGAGTTTCCTCTGAAGAAGAGGCTAGGAAAGGGTAACTGAAGCTTCATAGTAAATTTGATTAAAATAGTAAATTTTATTTATTCTAGCAGTCTTTCAAAGTTTATTTCTGCATTTTGATGTACCATTATTTTACTGTTCTTTGTAGTGTAATGGAATTTAGTTGACAATAAAAGTTTACATCCAGATTTAAAGAGTATTTTGCATTGCTTGAAGAACACATCACTGGAACATTGTTTATTAAAACATTACTTCCAATCTAAGTATTAGTTTTCAGTACTTGGATGTAGTGTTTTTTTGCTTCTGGCTTGGGGCAAATGTCCAACCAAGATTGATGGATTAATAAATTTGTCTTTGGGCAAAATATTTATTTCTATGATAGTTAATGTTAATTTGAAACAACTTTTAAAGTTCTTTGACCTTGTTTTATACTTTGCCATTAGCTATTATTAGATGTGTTGTCAAAATGTCTGCTTAAAATTTGGCTCATTCTATGCCTAATGATTATATGGTGATGGCCTGTCGTAGACAACGATGGCATGGTCGTGCTGTTGCACAAAGACCTGTGTGTGGGAGAGATTAAGGTGTAGAAGCTGTTGCACATCAGCAACCCCACCCTCTTGGTCGCAGGAGCTGGAATCCAGTGGCCCAGTTAGACTTTACGGCTGGGAACTCCCTCGGCTGCAGTGGATGGCCATGTCTTCTTTCGTGCTTTGACAGGGCCTTTCCACTCTACATTGCGCTGCTGAGCCGTCTTCCCGGCCATTGAACCTTCCAGTGGATTTCCTCTGCATAATCCACCAGAACAGATTTTGCATGCTGGGCTGAGCAAGTCCCTAAACTCACCAAGGGTTTGAGACCCGTCAGCTAATGATGGTATACTCTGTTAAAAGATTCTGTGGCTTGGAATTTGACTATGTATCCAAGTTGCAAAATTGCAGATTGTGACTGGAGTGCAAGCTCCCTCCCATGGGAGCAGTGGGAGATAAACGTTCATTCCTGGGAACATTGGAACAGAAAAATTGGTCAAATGGCTTTAGCAATTGACAGAAAAAAACCACCTTGTTACTCCATGGCTTGTGAAAACAGAAAAGCTGCTAAATATATTTGCAGAACAGTAAATGTACACAAAATAAACTTGTGAATTGTTACCTGTCAAATCTTAAACATCCTTTCTCTAATGGAGAGGAGGAAATTGGTTGTGTGTTAGGAAGAAGCAGCAAAATGTATAAGGGCAGAGACTGATGAATGTGGAAAGTGTAGAAAAGAGATTTAACTGGAGGGACTTGTGGTGCATGTAGGTGGATCATGTAAGTTTCCTTAGGGGCTATTTATGATGTGCTGCCATCACAGCAGAACCTCGAGCAATGGGTACCTGGTGTTTCCCCTGTGTTCAGAGGTGGCAGCGTTGATGCATGTTTTGTCAGGATGTAAGACTAGTCTTTCTCAAGGTCGGTATATTTGGTGGCGTAAAAGTGTATAGTTGCGGCAATTGAGAGGAGGGGAGCACCGTTGAATTTGGTATGCAATTGGACTGAGTGTCGCTATTCAATTTGTGGGGCGAGAAAGATGGAGGAGGAAAGATTTCTGACGTGGTGGGTTAGGTCAGCTATGGGGAGCTAATGATTGCGAGATGCAGGCAGATTTGTGAGGAAAGCTTGTTCAGCAGGAAATAATTAGAACTGTTTTGAGGCCCAATATAGTGTTATGGTCATTTAGTCAGCAGCTTGTGTATTTTATAGAACTGAGCGCCTTGGGGGGGGGGGGGGGGGGAACTCAGTGGATTAGGCTTATGAAAGGAAAATACTTAAGATATGTAGGTTTGGCAGTAGAAGCTGACCAGCGGGGTTGGAAGGCAAATATACGTCTGGTAGAGGCGGGTTGTAGAGGTTTCATAGTGCGATCGGCCATGTCGCTTTTTGGAGAGCTAGGAGTTCGGGGGCCGTATGCATCGGGCGGTAAAGATGTCAAGAGCCAGCAAAGCGGTAAGTGGATTTGGTGGAGAATAAACTGAGTTCGGGGCAGAAATGAAAGGCGTCACATGCGGTAAGTGTATTGCTTCCAGCTTCATGTGAGGTTGATATTGGTGGCGTGACAATTGTGTGATGGAGGGTTAGGATAAGTTTTTTTTTTAAAAGGACGTGGATGTTTAGGATTTGTTTGAATGTTGAATCCAATTATCAGTAGTTTATTTTACTTTATTGATATTTACTAAGTAGTTACTTAGTAGTGCATTCTGGTAGCATAGGTAGTGAGAGAATGTATTAAGGGTGGTTCTGGGACACCAGAAGCAACTGCTCCGTCTTCCCAACGTGTCATGGACCTAACTCAATGAAACGCCAGCAAAGGAAGGTGCCTGTTTGATAACCCCAATGATATACTGGCATCTGCATGCCTAGTTTTTTTTTGTCCCATTCAACTGTAAAGGAATTTTAGATGTTCATGTGGCATTGGGATTGAGTTTCTTGGTTAAACATTTAGCTTGTGTGTTTGTTAACAAGTAGATAGCTTATGACTGAATGTGAAGTTGGTTATTGTCCTATAGCATAAGTGTGTATAGGTAGTTTAGATGCTACTTTGGGATTGGGCTTGGTTTTCTTGTTTGAGCGCTTGTCCTGCTGTGATAGCATAACAGTGATTCTAGGTAACCAAAATCAAAGTCTAGTGCAACTAAAGACAGTTAATCAACGTTTAAAGTTGTTGAGGTTAGTGTATAGTGTTCATGAGTGACTTTAATCTACATATAGATTGGGCCAACCTAATTGGTAGCAGTGCTGAGGAGGAGGATTTCCTGGAATGTATACGGAATGGTTTTTTAAACCATTATGTAGAAGAACCAACTAGAGGGCAGGCCATCTTAGACTGGGTATTGTGTAATTAGGAAGGATTAGTTAGCGATCTTGTTGTGCAAGGCCCCTTGGGCAACAGTGACCATTATATGGTGGAATTCTACATTAGGATGGAGAGTGACACAGTTAATTCAGAGACGAGGGTACTGAACTTAAAGAAAGACTTTGAAGGTCTGAGACCGGAATTGGCTATGATAGACGGGCAAATTATACTTAGAGTTGACTGTGGATATGCAATGGCAAAGATTTAAGGATTTAAGGTCATGGTTTTCAATCAGCTGTACCTTTTTCCTGAGTGAGTGAAATGAGAGTGTGGCCATTTTGTATAGTTGAAGCAGTACCACCTATGGATCCCTTTACTGGAGGTCATTACATGAGATGCACTGGACAGTGTCTATCACTTCCTGTAGTTTCCTTTGGCACTGGGTGTTCAAGGAAGGAAAGCCAATGTTTTGGGTTTTAATTTATTTTCTGTCAAAACAACTAATTTTAAAATTTTATTTAAGATCTATATCTTGTTTAGAAATGTTAATCTTCAGGTAATAATGTCCAGATTTAATTAGGACAAATGTTTTGAAAGCCATAATTAAGCTTAATTGTAACCGAGTCGGACCTCAACGATTAATTTACAGTACTGAAGGTTTTTTTTAAAGCAGTTAATCAAGAACAAATGATTTTCATCTACTCGTGACAAAGCCATTTTCATTCACGACATTGGGAACAGGGAGGGTATGATTCTGCTACATGATCAGTTCTTAATACATCTAGAGGTATTACCTTATAAAACTTATCAAAAGGTTTATGGCAAAACCGGGCAGATGGGGCTCGTCAGCCTGGGAAGGCATGCCATCTAGGAGAGGGAAAACTCTGATTTAAAACCTCCACTGCTCCAGGGGTAAAACTAAAGAAAATCCAGAGTCATAGCCCCTAAGGCAGTTTGCCGTTGTCTACAATCCCGCTCTGGCAGCTAATGCGCTGGTGCCAAACTGTAACTGCCCTGCTGTTCCTTTGGATTGATCAGCGACGTTGGGGGGGGGGAGAAACGTGCTGCATGGGCAACAGCCTGTCCTCCATATGACATCGCCCAGGCTTGTATCCGATCAGGATGCATCACCCATGGTCAGTCATGACTGAGAGGGGCCTACTACTACTATGGCACAACAAGAACCACTTTCCAGACCTGATCCATCAATTTCCAGCAAAGGGAAATATCTGAAGATGGGTTCTGACCTGAAGCGTAATTTATTTATTTTCTCCAGAGATGCTGCCCGACCCACTGAGTTACTCCAGCATTTTGTGTGTGCCTTTGGTATAAACCAGCATCTGCAGTTCCTTCCTACACAATGGGAACTGTCAGATGAGCATAGCTTGTATAATGGAGCACAGGCCGTCGGGTTGGGATTTCCATTCATTGACTGCACAATTGCAAACCTTGTTGCCAATTTAACTAGTTTATAGTTTCTAGAAATTTTGTGTTCAGTAGGATTAAAGGTAGACGCCTCAAATGCCCTAGTTATCAAACACTGGTGGAGAAGGATTTACAGCAAGGCAATGATTGTGCAGATCCATCGATTCTTTGTCCTCTCACAGTGCACTTGGTTGTTGTGACCTATTAATGTGAAAATAAATAGCCAAACTATATCAGAAAAAGTAATTTTATTAGTCCTTATAAATGCTGGTGTGGTATTTTATTGGTATTACATTCTTCAGTTCTAACAGGGATGGAATGGATCAAGTCATTTTAACATTTGCTGGCTCCACTCAGACACCACCCCATGTTAGCCGTGCTACATGATCAGTCTTCCGTTTGGTTGGCTTAATAAAGCCCAGGAACTCCAGCTCGGACACTGCCCGAATAAAACGTGCACTAATAAAATACATCAAGGAAAACAGTTCAACAGTTGATGGGTGTATTACACATTTTCATTTTTGTTGTATTCTTCATTGAATGCAACATGACAGATGATTAATCGGTATCTGTGTCAGCTCCTTTGACTTAACTGGCCAATTATCCCCACTCGCCTTCCTGTGGCCGTGCAAGATCTAAAATCTAAATTCAATTTCCCCTTTGGAAGTAAAACTAATGCTAATGCGCATAAAGCAGTACAATTTGTATCACATTAAATAATTACTGTTTTTGGGAGGCAGGGATGGTGGCAAAACACAGAGCACTGGAAATGGGTCACCATATTGATTTTAGTGGGAGAACACCATATATTTTTATGCCATTGTGAGCTTCATACAAACTGCAAGACCACATGAAGAACTTTAATGAAGTATTTTCTGAGTAAAAGCTTAAATTATGATATTTTATAATGGAACCCTTCCACCAATTAATCTAGTTGCCATTTAGCCCTATAAACCAAAGATCATATTTGCTATAAACAAAGCTCTACACAGCTACCTCAGAATGAGAAGGGGAGTTAAAATGATTAGAAACCAAGAGATCCAGCAGGCCTTAGCAGACTTGAGTGCAAGTCATTGGCAAAATTGCTGCCTACTCAATGCTTGGTCCTGCTGGTGTAAAGGAGGCTGTCATGAGGTTAGAGGAGGTGCATGTGAATCTTGATCTCACTTGAAAGGGCTGCATTAATGCGAGGGAGGAGATGTAGGGACAGGAGGCACATCTGCAGTTGTTGGGGAAATGTACCTGGGGAGGGGGTGGTTTGGGTGGGAAGGGATGAGTGCACCAATTAGTGATTAGTGGTCTTCCGGTTAAGCAGTGAGACAACATACAAGTGGATTTGACACTGCAGTGCAGCAGCCATTTGTACCGCAGTCAGAAACACCCTTCTACGTAACCGATCTCAACATTCACAATAGATTCACAGGATCTATATCCACATCCTGGTAAGCAAATGGAAGATGAACAACCTTTAATTAAAAGATTGATTAAAATATGTAAGAAATTTTGAAATTTAACATTTCAAAGCATTTGAGCAGCACACAACTTCCTGGGTCGAGATAACTTGGTGTTTCAGTTCAGGGATCTGAAGTACACAATATTTCAAACATCACCAAGTCAATGATGAAACCCCATGTCCCATTCTAGAGTATTAATTTACTGAACCTAGGAACTGCAGACTCAGGAAGGGTCCTGTCCTGAAACGTTGCCTATCCACGATCTCCTGAGATGATACCCGAGCTATTCCAGCATTTGGTATTATTTTGTAAACCAGGATTTTTTTTGTTTCAACATTGTGTTCAATGGATGTTGTCAACATTGCAATTGTTGCTTTTGTATCATTAATTTGGAAACGCATTTAACACTGCATAATTGAACTTAGTCGAGTCCACTAATGCACATTCACTTCAATCAGACCATTGAGCATCAAAAGCTTCACTCACTGGATGGGCATGAAACATTCAACCAAGCTACACTTGGCCAGCATATTACTTTTCAATCAATAGCTGATCAAAGACCACATTTTACACCAATCTTCCAATCCAGACTGTCTGCGATTCACAAACAGGTCAATGGAGGACGGCGTCTCTCTTGCACTACATTCAGCCCTGGATCACCAAGACAAAAGAACACCTACGATGGGATGCTGCTATTCAGTGTCCACAGCTCAGCCTTCAACACCACAATATGGAAGAAGCTCATTACTAAAAGTCCAAACCTTGTCCCTCGAGCCTCCATCTGCAACTGACTTCTGAGCCTTGATTTGCAGACCTCCTCCAACCTGACCCTCAGCACTGTTGTGTGCTGTACTGCCTGTATATACACTGACCATTATCTTTATGGGCCTGTCCCACTTAGACGACTGCAGGAGACTATGGGGTCGCCACATGTTCGCAGGCGGTTGCCGGGAAGTCGCATTAATATGGTCGTGACGAGTTCCCGCATTTTGGGAACTCCTCACGACATGTTGAAAAATTAGCGGCGACCAGAATGAAGCCGCCATGGAGAGTAACGAGAATTCTCGTGCCGTCGGTGGGTCGCCAGGAGGTTGAAGGTTCTTGTAGGTTGTAGCCGGTGCTGACCGGTGAATTTCATTGGCTCATTTGGAGAAAAAAAAACGTAAGCTGTGGTTTTCAGCACCAAGGATAACCGACCGGCAATGTTAATGTCCGCCGAGCTTCACAGCCGTGTATCTCTGGCTTCTTAAAAGTTGTCTCCACTCCTTCCCGTACACTGCTTTCACCGTCTTAATTACAGCGCCAACCTTCCTGTCTGTCGTGGTGTGTGTCTGTATCACATTGGCTCTGCACCGTGTGCATTTCATTCAGACAGCGCTCCCCCTCCCCCGACTGCCCAGTTCCCCGCCTGCATAACTGGCTGGTGAAGGAAGCGATGTGTGTATGTGTGTTCCATGCTGACAGTCGCCTGAAAAATCACAGAGTGGGACAGGCCCATTACTCTCTTCTACCTTCTGGCACAAAATACAGGAGCTTCAATTTATTGTGACATCTGAAGGATGATGGGTAAAATGTGATGGTAAATCTTTGCAGTGAGACTATCTTCGGGACCACTCAAGTGGCAGTAAAAGGTTCTTAAATAATACACAAGACATTAAATAATCATGTGAATGGGTGTGCAAATAATCCACCCTTTCTGTTATAAAAACTGCACTAAAAAAAGGATACTGTATAACTCCCTCCACTTGTCCGTCATTTATTTTGTCAGGGTCCTTCCCTTCTGCCGCACAAACCACTGTAGCGAATGCCTGGAAATAAATAAATCATTGAGTACAAAGCAGTGTCCAAATAGCAGCATTGAATACTGCACAACATTGAATACTGCACAAGCTCAAGGAGAACTAAACAGGTGCGCCACTGTTTTGGTTTATCCCAGCCCCAAAGACATTTTCAACAAAACCACAAAATACACATTTCATTGAGAAATATAAATGATTAAGAACAGGAACAGTGGCACAGCTAGTAGAGCTGGTGCCTCGCAGCAACAGAGATATGGTTCGGTCATGATAACGGGTGCTGTCTGTGTGGAGTTTGCACATTTTCCTGTGACCACTCGGGTTTCCCAAAGACATGCGGGTTTGTAGTTTAATTGGCTAATTAGTTTGTTGTTTAAATTCCTCCTAGTGTGCAGGGAATGGATGCAACAGTGGGATGACGTGGAACTAGTGTGAACAGGTGATCGGTCATCGGCGAGGACTCGGGCAGTAGGGCATGTTTCCATGCTGTATCTTTCCATCGATCAAAAGATGTGCTTAATTTGCAAAAATCTAAAAAGGAACGCTTACCACAAGTTAATGCATTACCAGTTCAGCATGTTACTTGTACTGAGACATATTTTGCATGCATTTTACTAGCAGTTGCCTGGGAAACCACCAGTTCCCTCCTGCTTGTTTCCAATCATTGCACCTGCACATTGAAATGAAGTTGCAGATGGACAGAAGATCAAATGCCAGGAGGTATAAAACTAGTGGCAGAGACATAATGCATATAGATGAGTGGCTGGATGTACTTTGCATCCTGTCTCTCAGCTTTACATCAGGGAAGGCTGGCATAAGAATCATATCCCAAATCAAAACAAGATGGCCAACCCATTGAATAAGGAAAACGGTGTGGTGAAACAGCAACATTTAATAATAGTGAAATATTTTGCATTAGTAAAGTATTTTTGCCTTTTCCATTTTTGCTATTTCCTTAATCACATCCTCTAGAACAGAAAAGGACACCATAGTGGCGCAAAAGTAGAGTTGCTGCCTTACAGTGGCAGAGACCCAGGTTCGATCCTGACCAGGGATGCTGTCTGTACGGAGTTCGTACGTTCTCCCAGTGAACCCGTCTATTTTCCCCGGGTGCTCCGGTTTATTCCCACACTCCAAAGACGTACAGGTTTGTAGGTTAATTGGCCTACACTGCGCCAATTAACTGCACTGTATCTCAAAACTAAACTGAACTAAACAGAAAAGGCCATTGTGCCTGTGCTGGGCCCTTGAAAAGGCCAGCTAATTAATCAGAATCTTCCTCACTGCACCACATTTTCAGCCTTAAATATAAATTCAATTCCCTATTGAACGTTTCTGCTGAAGTTGATTCCAATACGTTAAAAAGAATGATCCAGATTATGGTATAAAATCATTTAATCATTTTTTTCAGTGTATTTAAAGGCCAGTAAGGCGAGCAAACAGTAAGGAAATAAAAAATAAATTCCTGTAGCTGTCAAAAATCTGGGGGGAAAAAATCCTGAAAATATTCAGCAGGTCAGGCAGCATCTGCCATTAAAATAGTTAATAATTCAGGTCAACAATCTAGTCTACTGCCACCATTTTGATTGATTTCAGAGCTCCATAGAATACATGCCATCAGAGATTTGAAGTGTCGAATGATAACTGCGGCATTACTTTAGGAACTTTATTTAGTAGAAAATGAAAGCTGCATTAAAATATTATTTTTGAATATAGCTTAATCCATTTACGTTTTACAATGCAAATCGCCCCAAAAATTAGTCTACAAATAACTCCCACTCAGCAATGTTAACAGGGTTCTTCAGCCAGCTTAGAGAGTAAATCACCATGTATGTATGCGCTTCTAGCCAATGTGGCAACATACTCTGATTCAGTTTTGATTTGTGCTTTCAATCTGCTGATTTTCTGAAATTATGATCCTGAGTGAGGGTGTAATTTAGATTTAGATGTAGGTGATAAGCTTTGTTTTGCATGCTATCCAATCAAATCAGGTAATATTGTACATAAATACAACCAAGAGCAATAGGCAGAGCAAAGGACAGAGTGCAGAACAGTTCTCAGCATTGTAGCAGACCAAAGATAAACACAAATTGCTGGAGTAACTCAGTGGCTCAGGCAGCATCTCTGGAGAAAACGGATGTGTGATGTTTCGGTCGGAACCCTTCTTCAAACCGAAATGTCACCCCTCTGTTTTCTTCCGAGATGCTGCCTGACCCATTGAGTTACTCCAACACTTTTGTGTCTATCTTCGGTATATACCAGCATCTGCAGTTCCTTTCTACACATTGTAGTACACCAGTTCCATAACCAAAGTCCAATATGGTAGAGGTGAATCATACTTTACCCTAGCTTATGGTAGGACCATTCAGAAGCCTGATAACACCGGGAAGGAAGCTGTCTGTACGGATTTTGTACATTCTCCCTGTGACAGTGTGGGTTTTCTCTGGTTGCTCCGGATTCCTCCCACTTCCAAAGACATGCATGTTTGTAGGTTAACAGGCTTAAGTAAAATTGTAAATTGCCCCTCGCGTGCTGGATAGTGCTAGTGTACGGGGTGATCACTGGTTGGCATGGACCCGGTAGGCCGAAGGGCCTAGTTTCCGCGCTTTATCTCTAAACTAAACAAAACAGCTTAGTCGAAAAACAACTTAAACAACAAAGAGAGAAGCAGTAGACGTGGGTATGAATAGACACTGAAACATGAGGAAAGTGTGTTTGGGCCACAAAGCAGAAAACTAAGCCATATAGAGAATGCTTTGAGACAGTGTATAAGTGGATCTGGCAAAGCCATGGAAATGGACCTCTGTACCACAATTAGAAATACTTGCACATATCTGATTTCCACTTTCATAATAAAAAGATTTGTACCCATATCCTGGCAACCAAATGGAAGATGCCAAACAGTCGTTAATAATAAAACGGTACAGTCACAATGATTAAAATAGATCAGATAAATAGTTAAGCGAAATATAACTAAGGGTACAAAACATTTGAACATCATATACTACTTTTAGGGATCCTAGATAACTCTGTAGTCTTAGATAATCTGAAGCACACATTTCAAACACAAACCCAGACATCGCTCGGTCAAATAAATAAACATATCCCATCTTAGAGTGCAAAGTTACTGGGTCTTTTCAGGAACCAGCAAGCTATATCAGTGTATAAGAAAGAACTGCAGATGCTGGTTTACACCAAAGATAGACACAAAATGCTGGAGTAACTTCAGCGGGTCAGACAGGAGGATCTCTGTGGAAAGGAAATAGCTGATGTTTCGGGTCAAGATCCGAAGTGTTAGGGAGGGGGACACAGGATGCATGGGAAGGTACAGGATAAAGCAGAGCCTGCATCGATGACTTGGGAAAGGTGGAGCCCACAGTGGTCCATTGTTAGCTGGGCACGAGGTGATAACAAAGGAATACAAATGGTGGAATTACCACAAGGACTAGGGTGGGGTAGGGACGGAGAGAGAGGGAACGCAAGGATTACTTGAAGTTGGAGCAATATTTATGCCGCTGGGTTGTAGGCTGCCAAAGCAAAACCATATCAGTCACAGGTAAAAGGTATAGGTGATGGTAAAAGGTATAGAATCTTCAATTATTTTCACTAATCAATCAATCAGATTTATTCATCACATACACAATAAAGTGCAGTGAAATGAACTTCCAGCAGCGGTACAATCAAAAAAGAACACACAATACACAATAAAAATGCAACACAAACATCCACCACAGCATTCTTCACTGTGGTGGAAGGTACAAAAGTACAGTCAGTCCTCCTCCATTTTTCCCTCCTGGTCGGGGCCATAACCTCTGCAGTCGCCGCTGTGGGCGGCCAGATGTACAGGCCCTCTCGTCTGAAAGGTAAGTCCCGAATCGGTGCTTCCCTACCAGAGGCCGCGGGTTTCAATATGACGTAGGCCACAGGCCGGCGGTCGGAGCTCCTCTCCAGGGATCCCCGGCGAGGGATCCCGCTCCGGATGGTAAGTAAGTCCGTAATTCCCAGCCGCACTCGCGGCTAGAAGCTCTGCAGTCCGCGGCTTCAAGATGTTGAAGGTCGCGGGCCGGCGGGTCGGAGCTCTTCCTCTCCGTGGGTCCCCAACAAGGGATCCCAGGCTCCGGACGCCGCACCCGCGGCTAGAAGCTCTGCAGTCCGCGGCTTCAAGATGTTGTGGGCCGCGGGTGGGCCGGTCGGGGCTCATCTTCTCCGGGGATCCCCAGCAAGGGATCCCAGGCTCTGAACGCTGCGCTCGCAGCTTCAGATGTTGTAGGCCGCGGAAATAGGCCATGCTGTGCCCGCTGCTGAAACTCCGGGCCCGACTCTGGGAAGGGCTGCACCAATCCTTAGTGTTAGGCCGCGAAGGAGGCGACATGGAAAAAGTCGCCTCTCCGTGGAGCAGGAAACCGAAAGCGGTTTCCCCCTTACCCCCCCTCACCACCCTCCACACAAGAGACATTAAAACACACATTTGGACATACTAAAAAAACAAAAAAAGTAGAAATGACTAACACGCTGCTGGCAGGGCAGCCGTCTCGCAGCGCCCCCACCGACCAAAAAACTCTGGAGGAAAGAGAGTCACCAGGGGCAATAATAAAATTTTAAAATTATTACATTCTCACCCTGGGAATCTCTTTCACCATAAAAAAATTATGAAGAGCCAAGTTCAATCCTTAAATCCTTTGGAACACAAAGCACTTCTCATTGTAGTAGCACAAGGAACATGAATAGATGATGTTCTTGGTTGGGACCCTTCTTCAGACTGCTTGTAAGGGGCGGGGGTGCTGGAAGAGAAGTCCGGGCAGGACTAAGCCAGGCGAGTGATAGGTGGATACAGGTGAGCAGCGCTGATTGGCAAATGGTTGAACAAAAGGTCAGAAATGCAAAGACAAAAAGGTTGTGATATACAAAGAGAATACTAGAGGGCATAGATTCAAGGTGAGAGGGGCAGAGTTTAAAGGAGATGTGCGGAGCAATCTTTTTACATAGAGGGTGGCGAATGCCTGGAACGCGTACCTGGGGGTGGTAGTTGAAGCAAATAGGTTAGTGGCATTTAAAATACTTTTGGACACGGATATGGAGATGCAGGGAATGGAAGGCTATGGGTTATGTGCAGGTAGATAAGTGATGGTGTTGGCATCATGCTCGGCACAGACATTGTGGGCTGAAGGGCCTGTGTTTCTGCTGACCTGTTCTATGCTCTATGTAAATGTCCATTGAATCAGGATTCATAGTAAGGAGACAATGCAAACATCTTCACTGTTGACCTGGAAAATGCAACCCCTTGCAACAAAAGATCAAGTGACAAATTTGGTGAGAAAGTCTGATATTGTCTTCCTACAAAGAGCAGACCAGGATAGAAACAAAAAAAAATTAACATTTTACATGGCGATAAATGAAGGCAGGATACCTAAATGGGAAACATTGAGACGGAGATACCATAAATATCATAAAAAATTTAATTCATTGAAATATTTATTGAATGAAGCTAATTAAGGCTGGAGAGTTTGTTGGTCTCTAATTGACTTTATATACGCAGGTGGGAATAGTGTAGTTGGTGCATGTAGGTTGGTCATAAGTCATAAGGAATTGGAGTAGAA
The DNA here is from genome assembly GCA_963514005.1 of Raja brachyura. Next base: position 4,822,156 of record OY740785.1, read on the forward strand.
TTATGCCATCAAGTCTACTCCATCATTCAATCATGGCTGATCTATCTCCCTCCTAACCCCATTCTACTGCCTTCTTCCCATAACCTCTGACACCTGTAGTAATTAAGAATCTATCTATCTATGCCTTAAAAATATCCACTGACCGCCTCCACAGCCTTCTGTGGCAATGAATTCCAGATTCACCATTCTTGACTAAATAAATTTCTCCTCATCTCCTTCCTAAAAGAACATCCTTTAATTCTGAGGTTATGACCTCTAGTTCTAAACTCTGCCACTAATGGAAACATCCTCTCCACATCCACTCTATCCAAGCCTTTCACTATTCTGTATGTTTCAGTGAGGTCCCCCCTCATTCTTCTAAACTCCAGCGAGTAGAGGCCCAGTGCCGACAAACGCTCATCATAGGTTAACCTACTAATTCCTGGGATCATTCATGTAACCTCCTCTGGACCCTCTCCAGAGACAGCACATCCTTCCTCAGATATGGTGCCCAAAATTGCTCACAATATTCCTAATGTGGCCTTACCAGCACCTCAGCTGCAGTTTATGTCAATATATTTAAATATATATAATAGCATTAGAGGCAGTGATTCATCAGGCTAAATTCCTGGGATGAAAGAATTATCCTACCACAAGCTGTTAAAAAAAAACCAATTGATGAAACAAGGAACTGCAGATGCTGGTTTACAAAAAAAATACAAAATGCTGGAGTAACTCAGTGGGTCAGGCAGCATCTCTGGAGAAATGTATTCGTTCAAGATGTGGGTCATACATTGGTGAGTCCAAACATTGACTGGGCCTAGTTTCGCTGAACACCTTCGCTGAGTCTTCGCTATAGCCCAGTGGTAGTAAAATTGATTTCTCTAACTTCAAGTAATGCCGGCATTCCCTCTCTCTCCATCCCTCCCCCACCAGCTTCTCGTTTTCACCCAACCACCAGCTAACAAGGGCCTGTTCCCTTTATCATCGTTACTTTTTTACATATCTTTCATTCATCTCTCGATATAGACATCACTCGTTTCCCTTTCCTGTGACGTTCAGTCTGAAGAAAGGTCTCGACCAGAAACGTCACCCATTCCTTCTCTCCAGAGTTACTCCAGCTTTTTGTGTCTCTTTCACTCCCCTTTGTGAAGAATATTTTCTTAGTATTGTTGGTTCAATGACTTTGCTCTAAATTTAAGGTTATGCATTCCTTGTCTTTGGCAACAGACTGAGAGACGTTCTCCATCATCTTACTCAGGGTTTAACTAAGTCCCTTCATATTTATGACAAGCAAAGTGAACGATCCTTTCATTGATATTCAGGTCTTATCAATTATGCTTTCAGCCTCCTCTGCTGTTTGCACAAAGACCTGGAATGGCAAATGCAGTGTGTTTGACATCCCCTGTTTCTGTTTGACCCGTTGCCTCTTCACAAGCACTTTTAGTGTCCGGCTTCACTCTCATTTCACTGATTATATGCCTCCTAGTCATCTTCCCCTCAGCTAACAATGAACCATTCTACATTTCTTTATTATCATCTACTTTGATTTGTCATTATCACACCTTACCCCCTCTAGCCCCCCTGTTCTCCGACTCCCAGTCTGTAGGAAGGGCCTGCACCCGAAACAACGCCCATTCCTTACACACTAGTGGTAATTTACAGATGCCAATTAACCAACAAAACCTGCATGTTTTGCAACGTGCGAGGAAACTGGAACACAGCGGTTGAGTTGCTGCCTTACAGCGGCAGAGACCTGGGTTCAAACCTAACTACGGGTGCTGTCTGTATGGAGTTTGTACGTTCTCCCTGTGACCACGTGGGCAAAATTGTAATTGCCTGTAGTGTATAGGATAATGCTAGTTTACACGGTGACCACTGGTCGGCGCGGCCTCGGTGGGCCGAATGGGCTGTTTCCAGGCTGTATCTCTAAAGTCCAAAGTCTAAAACCTATGCGGTCACAGGATGAACATACAAACAGCATCCATTTTTAGAATCGAACCTGGGTTTCTGGCAATGGTAAGGCAGCAACTATACTGTGGCGCCACGGAGGTGCACCGGGAATCTCTGGAATTCTTCACCCTGGAGCTTGTGAAGGTTATATCACTGGAGATACTCAAAGTGGAGGCACATTTTAGAAGAAAAAAAATCAGGCAATTGAGGGACATGCAGAATTAGCAGAAATGACATGAAGAGTTGTGGCCAAAGGCAGATCAGCCATGATCATAATGAACAGCAGGGCAGGTTGAGGCACAACACATTCCACTTCTGCTCCCATTTCTGTTTGCAAGCAGATTTCACTTCCACCAGTAATCCTCTGTGCCTATATTTGCTCAATATCTAGACAGATAACATCACAGCTTATAGGATGAAACACTGAAACATTACTCTTTACCAAACCACAAAAATGCTGTCAGAACCCATCGGGCCAGGCAACATCAGAGGAAGGAATGGGCAACAACATTTTGGGTTGGGATACTGCTTCAGACTGATTGTAAGTAGAAACATAGAAACATAGAAATTAGGTGCAGGAGTAGGCCATTCGGCCCTTCGAGCCTGCACCACCATTCAATGTGATCATGGCTGATCATCCAACTCAGTATCCCGTACCTGCCTTCTCTCCATACCCTCTGATCCCCTTAGCCACAAGGGCCACATCTAACGCCCTCTTAAATATAGCCAAGTAATGGGGATAAAGCTGGAAAAGAGAGGTTGGGGTTAGACAATACCACTGAAACATTGAGCTAATCCACCACTGAATGTGCCATCAGCATTCCTCCCTCCCTCATGAAACATTTGGTTCCATGGTACATTTGGCTCCATGGTACATTTGGCTCCATAAATGATGATGAATTTAACCTGCTTCTGAACCCAGGAAGTTTCTTCGCACCATCCCAATGTGAACAAAATGACAGGATAGCAAATAGAGGCAGGAATCATGCCTCTCCACTAACTCCCAAACACAGTCGGGCAAATTACAGTACCAACCAAATTACAGTAATCCAACCAAGGTTGGCTAACGTAGAAAAGAGCTCTAATCTGCGCAGCATACCTGTGTTTTGAATTTCAAACAAAGTAATATCTGATGCACAAAAATAAGAGTAATTACACACCGTTCAAAAAGATGCCATTCAAAAGTAATCTGTCAACTGATTCTGTGGTATTGGTGTCTAGTGCTAAGTGCCTACTCTCTCTGAAGCAGATGTTCCCGTCATAAGACGTTAATGGACTTTATCCAAAAAGTGTTTTGTAACCCTTTCAAATCAGACAGGGAACAAAAAAATCTATTTGGTTTGTAATGGCTTTACCAGCTTTTTCAACGTTAAATTATGATGTTAGCATAAAAGATAGATGAGATGATTGAAATGAAATTGCAGATGCCAGGAATCGTGATCATCCAGTAAGCTTGATGGCATAAGTGTTAAACTGCTGCTACTTCCTGTGAAGGGAAGTAAAACTGGAAGGCATTGTTACAAAGGTCATCCAGTACTGACACAGATTCTTTCTTATCCTACAGCGGTCGGGTTTTCAGGCAAACAGAATGAGTCTAACAATGGAACTACAGTGCATTCAGAAAGTATGCAGACCCTTTCACTTTTTCCACATTTTGTTACGTTACAGCCTTATTCTAAAATTTATTAAATTCATTGTTTTTGTCATCAATCTATACACATTACCCCATAATAAAAAAGCGAAAACAGGTGTTTAGAAATTTTTGCAAAGTAATTAAAAACAAATAACTAAAATATCACATTTACATAAGTATTCAGTTACTCAGTACTTTGTTGAGGCACCTTTGGCAGCGATTACAGCCTCAAGTCTTCTTGGGTATGACGCTACAAGCTTGGCACACTTGTATTTGGGTAATTTCTCCCATTCTTCTCTGCAGATCCTCTCAAGCTTTGTCAGGTTGGATGGGGAGCGTCGATGCACAGCTAATTTCAGCTCCCTCCAGAGATATTCGACCGGGCTCTGGCTGGGCCACTCAAGGACATTCACAGACTTGTCACAAAGCCACTCCTGCTTTGTCGTAGCTCTGTACTTAGGGTCATTGTCCTGTTGGAAGGTGAACCTCTGCCCCAGTCTGAGGTCCTGAATGCTCTGGAGCAGGTTTTCATCAAGGATTTCTCTGTACTTTGCTCTGTTCATCTTTCTCTCGATCCTGACTAATCTCCCAGTTCCTGCTGCTGAAAAACATCCCCATAGCATGATGCTGCAACCACCATGCTTCACTGTAGGTATGGTATTGGCCAGGTGATGAGCAGTGCCTGGTTTCCACCGGACGTGACACCTGGCATTCAGGCCAACGAGTTCAATTTTGTTTCATCAGACCAGAGAATCTTGTTTAGGTGCCTTTTGGCACACTCCAAGCGGGCTGTCATGTGCCCTTTACTGAGGAATGGCTTCCGTCTGGCCACTCTACTATAAAGGCCTGATTGGTCGAGTGCTGCAGATATAGTTGTCCTTCTGGAAGTTTCTCCCATCTCCACAGAGGAACTCTGGAGCTCTGTCAGAGTGACCATCGGGTTATTGGTCATCTCCCTGACCAAGGCCCTTCTCCCCTGATTGCTCAGTTTAGCAGGGCGGCCAGCTCTATGAAGAGTCCTGGTGGTTCCAAAGTTCTTCTATTTAAGAATGACTTATGGGTTTATGAAAGGTAAATCATGTCTGACGTATCTTATAGAATTTTTCGAGGATGTAACTAGTAGAGTGGATAAGGGAGAACCAGTGGATGTGTTATATCTGGACTTTCAGAAGGCTTTCGACAAGGTCCCACATAAGAGATTACTATACAAACTTAAAGCACACGGTATTGGGGGTTCAGTATTGATGTGGATAGAGAATTGGCTGGCAGACAGGAAGCAAAGAGTAGGAGTAAACGGGTCCTTTTCAGAATGGCAGGCAGTAACTAGTGGGGTACCGCAAGGCTCAGTGCTGGGACCCCAGCTATTTACAATATATATTAATGATCTGGATGAGGAAATTGAATGCAACATCTCCAAGTTTGCAGATGACACGAAGCTGGGGGGCAGTGTTAGCTGTGAGGAGGATGCTAGGAGGCTGCAAGGTGACTTGGATAGGTTGGGTGAGTGGGCAAATGCATGGCAGATGCAGTACAATGTGGATAAATGTGAGGTTATCCACTTTGGTGTAAAAAACAGGAAAGTAGACTATTATCTGAATGGTGGCCGATTAGGAAAAGGGGAGATGCAATGAGACCTGGGTGTCATGGTACACCAGTCATTGAAAGTAGGCATGCAGGTGCAGCAGGCAGTGAAGAAAGTGAATGGTATGTTAGCATTCATAGCAAAAGGATTTGAGTATAAGAGCAGGGAGGTTCTACTGCAGTTGTACAGGGTCTTGGTGAGGCCACACCTGGAGTATTGCGTACAGTTTTGGTCTCCTAATCTGAGGAAAGACATTCTTGCCATAGAGGGAGTACAGAGAAGGTTCACCAGACTGATTCCTGAGATGGCAGGACTTCCATATGAAGAAAGACTGGATAGACTCGGCTTGTACTCGCTAGAATTTAGAAGATTGAGGGGGGATCTTATAGAGACTTACAAAATTCTTAAGGGATTGGACAGGCTAGATACAGGAAGATTGTTCCCGAGTTTGGGAAAGTCTTTTAGGACCGAGTTGAGAAAATCATTTTGCACACAGTGGTGAATCTGTGGAATTCTCTGCAATAGAAGGTAGTTGAGGCCAGTTCATTGGCTATATTTAAGAGGGAGTTAGATGTGGCCCTTGTGGCTAAAGGGATCATGGGGTATGGAGAGAAGGCAGATACAGGATACTGAGTTGGATGATCAGCCATGATCATATTGAATGGCGGTGCAGGCTCGAAGGGCCGAATGGTCTACTCCTGCACCTATTTTCTATGTTTTGTATGTTTCTATGACGGAGGCCACTGTGCTCTTCGGAACCTGCAATGCTGCAGAAATTGTTTTATACCCTTCCCCAGATCTGTGTCTCGACACACTTTTGTCTCGGAGGTCTACGGACAATTCCGTCGTCTTCATGGCTTGGTTTTTGCTCTGACATGCACAGTCATCTGCGGGACCTTATATAGACAGGTGTGTGCCTTTCCAAATCATGTACAATCAATTTAATTTACCACTGGTGGACTTCAATCAACTTGTAAAAACATCTCAAGGATAATCAATGGAAACAGGATGCATCAAAGCTCAATTTTGAGTGTCATAGGAAAGCGTCTGAATACTTATGTAAATGTGATATTTCAGTTATCTCTTTTTAATTACTGTGCAAAAATTTCTAAAAACCTCTTTTTGCTTTTATATTATGATGTATTGTGTGTAGAAACTCAGCGGGTGAGGCAGCATCTATGGAGCAAAGGAATAGGTGACGTTTCGGGTCGAGACCCTTCTTTAGACTGATGTGGGGGTGGGGCGGGAAGAAGAAAGGAATAGCGGAGACAGTGGGCTGTGGGAGAGGTGGGAAAAGGAGGGGAAGGATGGAGAAAGCAAGGACTACCTGAAATTGGAGGTCAATGTTCATACCACTGGGGTGTAAACTACCCAAGCAAAATATGAGGTGCACCTCTCCAATTTGTGGTGGGACTCATTCTGGCCATTCAGGAGGCAGAAAGGTCGGATTCAGAATGGGAGGTGGAGTTGAAGTGCTGAGCCACCCGGTGATCGGGTTGGTTAATGCGAACTGTGCGGGGGTGGTGGGCGAAGCGATCGCCAAGCCTGCGCCTAGTCTCACCGATGTAGAGCATTTGACACCTAGAGCAGCGGTTGCAATAGATGAGGTTGGAGGAGATGCAGGTGAACCTCTGCCTCACCTGGAAAGAGTGCTTGGGTCCTTGGGTGGAGTCACGGAGGGAGGTAAAGCGACAAGTGTAGCATTTCCTGCGGTTGCAAGGAAAAATACCAGGGGAGGGGGTGGTTTGGGGGGAAGGGACGAATTGACCAGGGAGTTATGGAGGGAGTGGTCTCTGCGGAAAGCCGAAAGGGGAGGAGATGGGAAGATGTGGCCAGTGGTGGGTTCCTGTTGGAGGTGGCGAAAATGTTGGAGGATTATCTGTTGTATGTGACGGCTGGTAGGGTGGAAGGTGAGGACAAGGGGACTCTGCCCTTGTTACGAGTGAGGGGGATGGGGAGTGAGAGCGGAGCTACAGGTTTAGAAGAGACCCTGGTGAGAGCCTCATCTATAGTCGAAGAGGGGAACCACCGTTCCCTAAAGAATGAGGACGTGTCCGATGCCCTGGTTTGGAACACCTCATCCTGGGTGCAGATGCGGCGTAAACGGAGGAATTGGGAGTAGGGGACAGTCCTTACAGGAAGCAGGGTGGGAAGAAGTGTAGTCCAGATAGCCATGGGAGTCAGTGGGTTTGTAGTAGATGTTGGTCAGTAGTCTGTTACCTGCGGTGGAGATAGTGAGGTCTAGAAACCGTAGGGAGATGTCGGAAATGGTCCAGGCGTATTTGAGTGCCGATGGAAGTTAGTGGTGAAATGGATGAAGTCAGCGAGTTCTGCATGGGTGCAGGAGGTAGCATCAATGCATTCATCAAAGTAACGGAGGTAGAGTTCGGGGATAGGGCCAGGGTGCGCCTCGAACAAGAATTGTTCGACGTACCCTACAAAGAGGCAGGCATTGCTCTGGCCCATGCGCGTGTCCATACAGTGCATTCAGAAAGTATTCAGACCCTTTCACTTTTCCACATTTTGTTACGCTAAGGCCTTATTTTAAAATGGATTCAATTCTTTTTTTTATCATCAATCTACACACAATACCCCTTAATGAAGAAGCGAAAACAGGTGTTTTGAAAAATTTGCAAAGTAATTAAAAAGAGAAAACTGAAATATTACATTTACATAAGTATTCAGACCCTTTGCTATGACACTCAAAATTGAGCTTAGGTTCATCCTGTTTCCATTGATTATCCTTGAGATGTTTCTACAAGTTGATTGGAGTTCACCAGTGGTAAATTAAATTGATTGGACATGATTTGGAAAGGCACACACCTGTCTATATAAGGTCCCGCAGTTGACAGTGCATGTCAGAGCAAAAACCAAGTCATGAAGACGAAGGAATTGTCCGTAGACCTCCGAGACAGAATTGTCTTGAGACACAGATCTGGAGAAGGGTATAAAACAATTTCTGCATCATTGCAGGTCCCGAAGAACACAGTGGCCTCTGTCATTCTTAAATGGGAGAACTTTGGAACCACCATGACTCTTCCTAGATCTGGCTGCCCGGCCAAACTGAGCAATCAGTTTGACCAAGAACCCGATGGTCACTCTGACAGAGCTCCAGAGTTTCTCTGTGGAGATGGGAGAACCTTCCAGAAGGACAACTATATCTGCGGCACTCCACCAATCAGGCATTTATGGTAGAGTGGCCAGACGGAAGCCACTCCTCAGTAAAAGGCACGTGACAGCCCGCTTGGAGTTTGCCAAAACGGTTGTTTTCTCTGGTGCTCTGGTCTCATGAAACCAAGATTGAACTCTTTAGCCTGAATGCCAAGCGTCACGTCTGGAGGAAACCGGGCACCACTTATCACCTTGCCAATACCATACCTACGGTGAAGTGTGGTGGTGGCAGCATCATGTTGTGGGAATTATTTTCAGCGGCAGGAACTGGGAAACTAGTCAGAATCGAGGGAAAGATGAACGGAGCAAAGTGCAGGGAGATCCTTGATGAAAACTTGCTCCAGAGTATTCTGGACCTCAGATTGGGGCGGAGGTTCACTGTCCAACAGGACAACGACCCTAAGCACTTAGCCAAGACAACGCAGGAGTGGCTTTGTGACAAGTCAGTGAATGTCCTTGAGTGGCCCAGCCAGAGCCCGGACTTGAACCCGATCGAACATCTGTGGAGTGACCTGAAAATAGCTGTGCATCGACGCTCCCCATCCAACCTGACAGAGCTTGAGAGGATCTGCAGAGAAGAATGGGAGAAATTACCCAAATACAGGTGTGCCAAGCTTGTAGTGTCATACCCAAGACTTGAGGCTGTAATCGCTGCCAAAGGTGCCTCAACAAAGTACTGAGTAAAGGGTCCGAATACTTATGTAAATGTGATATTTCAGTTATTTATTTTTAATTACTTTGCAAAAATTTCTAAACACCTGGTTTCGCTTTTTTATTATGGGGTATTGTGTATCGATTGATGATAAAAACAATGAATTTAATCCATTTTAGAATAAGGCTGTAACGTAACAAAATGTAGAAAAGGTGAAGGGGTCTGAATACTTTCTAAATGCACTGTAGCTATGCCGTGGAGATGAAGAGCATGTGAGGTGTCTTGGACATAGGTAGGGAAAGATTTGACCGGGGGGATAGGATGGAGTCAGGTATGTGGAAATAAGTTCGGTAGGACAAGAACAATCCCACCCTGCCAACCACCTTTTCACTCTGCTGCCCTCTGGGAGGCGATACAGGTCTTTGAAGGCCCGCACTTGTAGACTAATTAACAGTTTCTACCCATGTGCTATTGAAGAACTAAATTCAAACAGATAACACTATGGGCAACACAACACAATTCGGGGTGCAATATAAAAATTTGTCTGCTGGAGTGTGCAATATAATGTGCATTATTTCTATTATCTATTACTTATTTTATGCATTGATCTTGCGGTAAATGTGAGAGTAAATGGTTGATTGTGTTATTGTGTTTTTGTTCTTTTAAATCTTTTTTTCCTGTGTCTTTTATTGTATTACACTGAAGGAGATGCACATTAAAGTTTGTTGTACAGTTGCTGTGTAATGACAATAAAACATATTTGATTTGATTTGATTTGAACAAGCAGAAACAATGGGTTTGCCAGGACAGTCAGGTTTGTGGATTTTGGGGAGAAGGTAAAATCGGGCCGTGCGGGGCTGGGGAACGATGAGGTTGGAGGCTTCGGAAGGCAGGGAGCCAGAAGTGATGAAGCCAGTGATAGTGTTTGAGATAATGGCCTGATGCTCGTCTGTGGGGTCATGGTCTAAGGATAAGTAGGAGGAGGTGTTTGAGAGTTTTTAAAGAATTCAGGTGATCTAAGAATATTCAGGTTAATATATCCAGACAATTTTAACAATGGTGGCAGCACTGTAGTGCAGCGGTAGAGTTGTTGTCTTACGGCACCAGAGACCTGGGTTCGATCCTGACTACAGGTGCTGTCTGTACGCATTTTGTACGCTCTCCCAGTGACCTGCGTGGGTTTTCTCCGGGAAGCTCCGGTTTCCTACCACACTCCAAAGATGCACAGGTTTGTAAGCTAATTAGCTTGGTATGAATGTAAATTGTCCCTAGTGTGTGTAGGATAGCATGAGGGGATCGCTGGTTGGCGCGGACTCGGTGGGCCAAAGGACTTGTATCTGCGCTGTATCTCTAAACTACATAAGCATAGCTGGTGGTGGCTGCGAGTTGGCCCCAGTTTCTTCTCAGTGGGAAACCTTGTTCATTTTAATCACAGAGTATCCTTAACATGCTCCTGTGAACTACACATTGCAAACTGACATGTCATTGTAAGCTTGAAACTTATCAACTTGCAACCTGCTCCAGTACAATATAGTATTAGCCCAGGACCAAGATACAGCAATAAATGTTAGCAATGGAACAGTTGTATATCAATCTGATCTCCGAACTCATGCATTAAAGTTCTACCTGCAGATTCTTGCCGATTTGTACTTATTTTAATGTGGCTTCCAAATGGAGGCAAATTTCCTCTCTGAAGAAACTAAATAGATCTACATGTCTGTAGATGTATGGGCGGTCTTATGAGTTAATACAGCTCAGAATGTACAGCTGCACAATGGACCGCTCAAGGTCCAAAGGTCAGTCCCACACAGTGCAAATCTGAATGGAGATTTTATTAAAAAAGACACCACTTGTTTACACAGCTGAGATGCATGGCTTGTGAGGAATAGCAGGACACTGGTTTAGATGCAAGCGGGAATCTATTGCCATGGCCGTAACGATCACAAATCCTCACATGTCCCTGCAGTTGCACTGCCGGGGGGAGGGGGAGCAGGCTGGGGTACTTTGTAACTTCGTCAGTGCCGTATGTGGCGACTATTGCATACCTTGGGTATGCAAGCAAAGAATTTCACTGTGACTTGTCACATGTGACAATAAAGTATTCCGTTCCAATACAGTAGATAAAAGTCAAAAAGTCACAGCTATGTCAATTTAACCTGACCTAGAATCCTGTTACATTAACATAATTTATAATAAAATGCCCCAAATATTAAAAATACAATTTATAGGTGCAGGGCGGCACGGTGATGCAGTAGAATTGCTGCGTTGCTGCGCCAGAGACCCGGATTCGATCATGACTACAGGTGCCGTCTGTACGTTCTCCCTGTGACCGTGTGGGTTTTCCCCGGGAGCTCCGGTTTCGTCCCGGTTTCCACAGACGTGCAGATTTATAGGTTACTTGGCTTTGGTAAAAGTTGTGAATTGTCCCAAGTGTGTGGGATAAAACTAGTGTACAGAGATCACTGGTCGGCACAGACTTGGTGGGACAAAGGGCCTGTTTCTGTGCTGTATCTTTGTGTGTCACAGGAGGTGATGAGTTCCATTCTAAATACAAATAATGTATCCAGTAAAGGCAAGATATGACCTTCCCAAACCATGCATTCTTTATTTATTATGCATCCACAATTGCCTCTAAGCTGAGGAGTCACGTTGTGACCTCGTTGTTGGCGACTTGCTGCAGATACTGGGATTTGCAGCACCAAACAATCAGCTGGAATAACTCAAGCAGCAGCATCAGTGGATAGTATGAAATGGTTGACATTTCAGGTCAAAACACTGCATCAGCACTAAGAGCGAATATGGAAGAGTACAGAAGATGTGCCACACGAGGTGCCAGAGTAACTCAGCAGGTTGGGCAGCATCACTGGAGAAAAAGGATAGGTGACGTACAGGTTAGTACAGGTGTCAGAGGTTGTGCGGAGAAGACAGTAGAGTGGAGTTAGGAAAGAGAGAAAGACCAGCCATGATTGAATGGCGGCGTCGACTTGATGGGACGAATGGCCTAATTCTGCTCCTATCACTTATGAACTTATGACGTTCCGGCTTTAGTTCCAAGTGACAAGGAAAAAAAACATACCTGCAGCCAGTCATAGAGGTTAATCAATCGCCCGCACTCCAGGTGAAGCTTGTAGATTATGCAGATATCTGGTGCTGCATTGGTAATGGTTCCTCCTTCGCTCTTCAAGGCTTCATTCTTAGATCCAAAAAGAACACAAAATTAATGGGTTTTTTTCAAACTGTTTAGCAATATTTGTAGAATCGTTTAAACAGACTATAACCATGACAACCCAATGGTGGATGCAGGCATCACATTTTGCTCTGCTCCCTCTGTCCAGAAATAAAAGCAGTGATGCATTCTGCCCTATCTGTCTGGAGGCTTCAGGGCCTGTCCCACTTTGCGATTTTTTCGGTGACTGCCGGCATCATTGACACGGATCAGATCACCAAAGAATTTGCGGCGTGATGCCGCGGTGACGCGCGGTGTTTTTTCAAGTGCCGTAACATTTTTTTTGTCGCCGCTGGATTTTGAAATGTTCAAAATCTTTTGGCGACACTGATATGATGCCGGCAGTCGCCTAAAAAATCGGCAAGTGGGACAGGCCCTCTTACTGCACCCCTAGAGTACTGACAGAGACCAGCCTTTGGGCCGCTCAATCTCACAGTTGCCTCTCATGGCTGCAGTACAGCAGCCCTGAGCAAGGTGGTGATGAACTGGCGACTGCACATGAAGGGGAACCGTGTAGGTCTCTTAAAATTAGAGTTTGGATTACAATAATTATTATGCGTCCTGAAATCTCACACTCTCGAGCCCTTGGTGTGGCAAAAGTGGGGGAATGGTGTGGGTTCAATTGGGTTACAAACATCTTCTCATGGAGTTATCCTGACAGCCCTCGTACTTTTATTTAAAAACATTGTTTAATCCTACAAATCCTATTTAATTAATTCTAAAAAATATTAGAATCTCGAATAGAAGCAAAATCCTATTACACCACACAATGTCCCTTTCATGGATATGTAGATCATCTCGGGGCACAGGGCACAACATTCTTTCCAGTAGCTCTTACATTTCCAGTAACCTGGTTACATTTGGCACCATCTCCAGACACACTCAGTTCCTATTCTGCTGCTCACTGTCACAATAGGTTTCCTATTTTTTAACAAAAGAACGGTTAATCTGCGGTTAAAAGCTTAGCAATATTTAAATCATTTCCATCTTTTAAAATTCTACTAATGACTGGTCTTCATGTACTGACTCATGTTAGTAATACATCATTAATGATAGTTTACCATGGTTCCTTGTTGAAAAATTGTATTGTTTTTCTTTCTTTCTGGGCCAAATAATATTTCCAAACAAAGGGTGGGTGGGGGATCTTTCATTCAAATTGACTACTTCTGAACCACATGTCCCCAGCGAGGGGGGCATTTTGACCTTGCAGCATCAGTTATAGAGGAGGCACGACAAAGCTCCTCACCTTAATTACAACACATTAAGGCCAATAGGCTGATCAGATCCACATTGAAGTTAACGTTTGATCAGAACCATCTTCCACTTTTCTTCAGACTACCACTTTTTATGCGGACTGACTCGTTGAGTTACTCCAGCACTCTGTGTTTTGCTCAAGATTCCTGCATCTGCAGTTTCTTATGTCTCCATCTTACTGCTCCACTGCAAAATCTCCTCAAAGTATGGCTACTTTGAAGGAGTTCTCCTCTCTCTGTCAGTTGTTCTGAGACCCACTCTCACTGTCCCCCCCTGTGGTTCCAGCTGTTCTGCTCTTCCCCCTTTCCCCCCCCAACTACAATCAGTCTGAAGAGTCCTAATCTGAAACATTTTCTGCCTCTTCCTTTTACAAACGCTGTCTGATCCATTGAGTCGCTCCAGCACTTTGTGTTTTCTACAAGATTCCAGCATCTGCACTTCCGTGTGTCTGCTCAATTGTTACCTTCATTTTCATGTCTAGCTAGCATTCCTTTTAATATAACAACACTACACCATTCTTCCTTCAGCACTGTTTAGTTTAGTTTAGAGATAAAGCGTGGCAAGAGGCCCTTCAGCCCACTGAGTCTGTGCTGACCAGCAATTCCCACACATTAACACTATCCAACACACACTAGGGACAACTTACAATTATACCAATCTAATTAAACCATTACCCTGTACATCTTTCAATTGTGCGCAGAAACCGGAATTCCTGGAGAAAACGCGCGCAGGTCACGGGGAGACCAGACAAACTCCGTACAGACAGCACCCGTCGCCAGAACTGAACCCAGGTCTCTGGCGCTGTAAGGCAGCAACTCTACCGCTGTGCTACCGTGCTGCCTACAAACTGCTCCACAAATATTTCCTCATGTATATATAACTTTCTAGTTTTTAATCTACTTACATCTTTTATTGCTTTCCTACTGTCCATTTAAAAAAAGAGAAGCTATACAACAATGGAAACGCGAGCAGAGAATGTTTCACCGTTAGATATTGTAACTAGCTTTATTTGTATAACTGGAAAGCAAATGAGACTGTTATTTGGATTTTGTTTCATGGTTACTAGGATCAAAGAAAATCACAACTACTGCTTTTGTCTGGCCTTTGATCCGACCATCTGCCTATCCCTTCCCCACACCTGCGTTCACTTATTACCTGTCATTCTCTATCCTGCATCTCCTCTCTTCCTGCTGTCTCCTCCCCCCCCACCCCACAATCAGTCTGAAGAAGGGATTCGACCTGCCGAGTTACTCCAGCACATTGGGTCCTTTTGTGTATTAACCAGCACTTGCAGTGCTTTGTCTCTACATTTCAAAGAAGATGAAATTAATTGCTTGAAGAATTAGCTGACGTTGCAGTCTATTACCTTTAGATAGTAATACGGGTTACTTAAAGCCATCTGCAAAGCAGCGCGTGGGGCTGCATTTAGGTGTCTGCGAAGCGTGCTAGCATCTTTGAAATATACAAGTTCATGGAGTGGCTGCGTGTCTGGTGACACTAGGTATTGCCTGCAAAAAGCATTAAAATAATAGCATTAGCATTATCTTTCATCAGTGACAAAGCAAATCATCCCCAGACAATAGACAATAGGTGCAGGGGTAGGTCCTTTGAGCCCTTCGAGCCAGCACCGCTATTCAATGTGATCATGGCTGATCATCCCCAATCAGCTGAGAAGCGATCAGGAGTGCGAGGAATAATATCATTAAAAACTGAATTAATTTTGACATCTGGTCAACAGGAACATGTACATCATTGACTACAGCTCGACATCCAACACTATCATCTCCTCAAAATTCATCATCAGACTAGTCCCTCTGTGCCTCCTGTTTCAACTGGATTCTCTACTTCCCACTCGGCAGACCACAACCAGTGCAAATCGGTAGCAAAATCTCCTCCTCGTTGACCATCGGAACAGGTACAGCTTAGGGCAGCATGTTTAGCCTCCCTCCCCCTTCACCCGTGAGTGTAAGCTAAGCACGGCTCCAAAACCATGCACTGATTCACCAAGGACACTTCTTTGGTTGGCCAAATCACGGGTGACATTGAGTCAGTGTACAGAAGAGATGCCAAATACTTCTGTCTGCACCTGTCCAGTTAGTACGCTATTTTGCTCTTGCCAGTTACAAAGGATGGACTTGAAAGCACCTCACCTTAATTACAAACACAGTGCAGCATGGTGCGCTGACAACAACCTGGCCCTTAACTCCAAGAAAACCAAGGAGCTCATTGTGGACTATAGAAGGTCTCGGGGCTGCACGCACACCCCCATCCATATTAACGGGACGGAGGTGGAACGTGTTTCCAGCTTCAGGTTTCTCGGGGTCAACATCTCTGATGACCTCTCTTGGACCCACAATACCTCAACACTGGTCAAGAAGGCTCACCAGCGTCTCTTCTTCCTGAGGAGACTAAAGAAGGTCCATCTGTCTCCTCAGATTCTGGTGAACTTCTGCCGCTGCACCATAAGAGAGCATCCTTACCAACTGTCTCACAGTATGGTATGGCAACTACTCTGTCTCCGACCGGAAAGCACTGCAGAGGGTGGTGAAAACCGCTCAACGCATCACCGGTTCCTCACTCCCCTCCACTGAGTCTGTCCAGAGCAAGCGATGTCTGTGAAGGGCGCGCAGCATCGTCAAGGACTGGTCTCACCCCAGCCACAGGCTGTTTACCCTCCTCCCATCCGGGAGGCGCTACAGGTCCCTCCGTTGCCGGACCAGCAGGTTCAGGAACAGCTTCTTCCCTGCGGCTGTTACACTACTTAACTCTGCACCTCGGCGATTGCCAGTCACCCCCCCCCCCCGACACTCCTTCCCCCAGTAAAATTGCACTACTGATACTGTTTGTACATATATATATATTTTACTGTTCATTATTCTATGTTCGCTCTTCTGGGTGAGATGCTAACTGCATTTCGTTGTCTCTGTACTGTACACTGCACAATGACAATTAAAGATTGAATTGAATTATACTCAATAGTCTGATCAGGTCCATTCTGACGTTAACATTTGATTAGCACCACCTCTTTTAATTGGTACTTATATTTTCATGTTTAGCAAGCATCCCTTTCATTATATGAACCCCACCTTGTACCAATGTACTCCATGCAGTAAAACATTGTTAAATATGATGCTTAGCAGGACTATAATATGGATCAAGGAATACAGGATTCTAAGTAGAAAATGATCACTAATAAGGAATATGGTTGTAACTTCTTTCAACAGAGTGCTGAGACACTGCATCTCACAATCCCAGATGGTTCAGCTAAATGGAGAAAGAAAAAAATTTGAATTGTTCGGCAGGAACACACATGGATCATAAATACCTATGTGTAGGAAGGAACTGCAGATGCTGGTTTAAACTGTAGTCACAAAAAGCTGGAGTAACTCAGCAGGTCAGACAGCATCTCTGAAGTAAAGGAATAGGTAACGTTTTGGATCGAGACCCTTCTTCAGACAAAGAAAATTATCCTGGGGACGAAATGAATCGCTTAATGAATTAGCTGACTTTATGCGGTCTATTACCTTTAGATAGTAATATGAGTTACTTAAAGCCATCTGCAGGGTAGGTCAGACAGCAGAAGGGTCTCGCCCTGAAACGTCACCTATTCCTTTTGTCCAGACATGCTGCTTGACTCACTAAGTTACTCTAGATTTTGTGTCTATCTTCGATCATAAATGCCTGTTTGGTCCAGTTGGGATAAGTCATCTGTTTTCCTGTTATAAATTATATGCAATAGGCTGCAATGATACAAAGGTTTTTTGCCCACTATTTTTATTGGTACAAACTAGCGTGGTGACTCATTGAATAATCTTCTAAATGAGCAGAACCTGCACAGAAGACCAATAATCACTGGCTTCACAATATGAACCGCTCTCAGGCCAATGGGACATAAAGCTGCTTTCTTCAAAAATGTCCAAGTTCATACGTTCTAGGAGCAGAATAAGGCCACGGCCCATCAAGCCTACTCCGCCATTCAATCATGACTGATCTATCTCTCAACCCCATTCTCCTTTCTTTTCCCCATAACCCCGAGACTAATCAAGCCCGAGATAACACAACATTAGAGCAATTCACAAGAGATGAAACCAGGAAGAATAAGACAGGTTTCACCAATGCCCTTGCCAGTCACTCAATGTCAAACCTCCATCACTGATAAATTCTAATTAAGTGGATAGTTACACAATGCAACACAGAATCAAAATATCCCAAAGCAAGAAGTCAAAAACCTACTTCTGAAGTTCAGTCACTCTGTTTGCTTATAATTTGGATGCTCCTCACATTTGATCCTTAAACAGACACTACATGTTACACTAAAGCTTAATTAATATTAAAAAAATTAAGATACTGTTGCTCCAAGGGATCGGTTGAATTGCAGCATTGCAGCACTGATCCATTTCCCATGGCGAGTGTCACGAGAAATGGGTCAACATCACTGTTAAATCTGATCTGACCATATCCTCCAGAGCTACATTTTTATAGAACTGCACAGGACTTAGTACTCTCAGTTAAAATGCACTCTTTGTTGAACTGTGAACGTATGACAAAGATTGTGAGAAATAGTCTTTTGATCCAATTTCTCTTGGTATGTAATTATTTGGCACTGAACATATTGATATCACCACATGTGCAAAATCTGGCAGGAAAATAACCTCACCATTCATCATGAAGATGAATCATGATGGGAAGTACCCTGTCCAAATTCACAATGAGTGAGACTTCAACAGCAAATGCTAATTCAGCCGCAAACCCTTCAAAACCTGCCCACAAATTGTATTGAATATCCAAAAATGGATACAAATGCTTCTCTTCTATTTCACTTTCTAGGTTACTGCATCAGGAAATTCCATACAAGTTTCTACAATGTTTTAATTTTTATTTTAGGTGGTTTTGCCGGAAGGATTAATTTTTGGCAAGATTCTGGCAGAAATCCAAAGTTGATATTTAAATATAATTTCAGCAATTGCCAGGAATGTGCATTTCAGAAGAATGGACAGACTTATTGAGTTGAATGGCCTGGTTCTGTGCAGCTAACTTTATCTCTCTTGAGTTTGTCTAAAGAGTAAACGTGGCTGTGGGCCAAATGCAGGCAAATAGAATAGACCCAATCTGCCAATTTGGTCGGCATTGACAACTTTGGGCTGAGGACTGAAGGGCTGAAGGGCCTGTTTCCTTGCTGTACAGCTCTATGACTCTATGAAGCAGATTACGTGTTGATATGGTATCATGGATGTTCAACTATATCCTTACTGCTCACTTCCTCTCTGCATGCAAGCAGTCCCAGTTACTGTAAAGAAATGGTTCTTTGTGAACTCGAGTTAAGCCAAGATTGCGAAAAGTAGGATCTGGACCTGCTGTTTCACCCTCTCCTGACATTACAAAAATACCAGCTGACTAAAGCTTGCCAGTTATACATTTAAATCATTGTTGCTTCTTCAAACATTAGGGAGAGTTTTCAAATCAGCGCCTAGCAACCGAGATATTAATCAACGGAACAGTCTCAAAAGCAAACACAGATTAAGTCAGCTTTAGTGAAGCAATGACACAAGGAGGGCAGGTGATCAAACTAAGTTAACAAGCTACAGGTAAGCAGAAACACGAAGTGCTTCATGGTAGATGATGAGTACAACGTTAGAAACATTTCTTGCTCGACTGAACTCTATTTTTCACTTTCATTATTTAAAATATTTCGGTTTTGTTTGCAAATTGATTGATGCAAATGGGGTTTTCAAATCTATTCGTTTTAATCTAGTTAACATAGTACATAGTATAGAGAACAGTACACCACACTGTCTGTGCCAAGATAAACTAATCTCTTCTGTGTGCACATGATCCAAACCCCCTCATTCCCTGCATTTTCATCTGGCTATCTAAAAGCCTCTTAAACATCACTATCCCATCTGCCAGCCACCCATCACGGCGCGTACAACACAAATTGAACATGTCCTTTAAACTTTGCCCCTTTCGGCTTAAAAGTATGCCCGCAAGACTTTGACATTTCCACTCTGGTATTGTAAAATAAATGTATCTTAAAACTGATAGTAACCGCAATAAATTTGCAAAAAGAACAGGTTGATCCAGCATACATGGAGTGTGGTGTACAAGGTTTTTTTTAAAGCATCCATGAAGGTGTCTTCCCAAGTGGTTTGTCAGGAACAAATTCACAAAGAGGAAAAGGAGATACAAGGAAGTTCAAATGCTGGTTTATTTGTGCCCATTTCTCCCCGTCACAGTCCACCCATATTCCTACCTCTGGCTTCACAATTTGCAATATTCCTACCTCTGGCTTCACAATTTGCTATATTCCTACCTCTGGCTTCACAATTTGCTATATTCCTACCTCTGGCTTCACACTTCTTCTCTCCTTGTCTCACACTTTGTCTTTTCATCTCAGACCTTCATCCAACATCTGCCATTCAACCCCACCTCTCGTCCAGCTTCCTCCACAACCACACACAATCAGTTTGAAGAAGGGCCCCAACTCAAAACATCACCGATTCATGTTCACACATCGACGATTGCTTTGGTGCTGCCACCTGCACCCACACACAACTGACTGACTTCATCCGCTTCACCACTAACTTCCATCCGGCACTCAAATACACCTGGACCATTTCCGACACTTCCCTACCATTTCTTGACCTCACTATCTCCATCGCAGGTGATAGACTTCTGACCGACGTCCACTATAAACCCACTGACTCCCATGGCTATCTAGACTATTCTTCTTCCCTCCCTGCATCCTGTAAGGACTCCATTCCCTACTCCCAATTCCTCCGTCTACGCCGCATCTGCTCCCAGGATGAGGTGTTCCACACCAGGGCATCGGAAATGTCCTCATTCTTCAGGGAACGGGGGTTCCCCTCCCCTACTATTGATGAGGCTCGCACCAGGGTCTCTTCCATACCCCGTAACACTGCTCTCTCTCCCCATCCCCCAACTCGCAACAAGGGCAGAGTCCCCCTAGTCCTCACCTTTCACCCCACTAGCCCTCACATACAACAAATAGTCCTCCATCATTTTCGCCACCTCCAAAGCGGCCCCACCACTCGCCACATCTTCTCATCTCCCCCCCCGTCTGCTTTCCGCAAAGACCGCTCCCTCCATAACTCCCTTGTCAATTTTTCCCTTCCCTCCCCTCCCGCAACACCCCCTCCCCGGGCACTTTTCCTTACAACCGCAAGAGGTGCCACCCTTGTCGATTTACCTCCCCCCTCGACTCCATTCAAGGACCCAAGCAGTCGTTCCAGGTCCGACAGAGGTTCACCTGCATCTCCGCCAACCTCATCTATTGCATCCGCTGCTCTAGATGTCAGCTGATCTACATCGGTGAGACCAAGCGTAGGCTTGGCGATCGTTGCGCCGAAAGCCTCCGCTCGGTCCGCAATAACCAACCTGACCGTCCGGTGGCTCAGCACTTCAACTCCCCCTCCCATTCCGAATCCGACCTCTCTGTCCTGGGCCTCCTCCATGGCCAGAGTGAGCAACACCGGAAATTGGAGGAGCAACACCTCATATTCCGCTTGGGCTGTCTGCACCCTAGCGGCATAAGCATTGAATTCTCCAATTTCCGGTAGCCCTTGCCGTCTCATCCCCTTCTCAGCTCTCACTTAGTCCACGGGCTCCAACTCCCCCTTTTTCCTTTCTACTCCCCCCCCCCCCCCCCCCCCCCATCAGTCTGAAGAAGGGTTTTGGCCCGAAACTTTGCCTATTTCCTTCGCTCCATAGATACTGCTGCACCCACTGAGTTTCTCCAGCACTTTTGTCTACCTTCGATTTTCCAGCATCTGCAGTTCCTTCTTCAACACCTATTCATGTTCGCCAGATATCCTGCCTGACTCACTGAATAACTCCAGCACTTTGCTATTTTTAAAAAAAGTTAGAAGTTTCCTGATGGACAGGATTTGGAGATGGATCGATAGACCCTGAGATTTAATATTAGTAATGTTTTTATTCTTTGTTTGTGATTTGGACAGAATTTAGAACCACAAGTGGGGTTCAAGAAGACTTCAGAAAAACTAAGGCGTAACATAAAATCTAAAACTAGTGAACTCCTAAATACATACATAAAAAACACAAATATAACAGATGTTTGGAGGATCGTTAATCCAGCTGGAAGGGAATACTCGTTTTACTCAACGGTACATAAAATCTATTCACGTATCGACTACTTTTTAGTGGACACAAAATGAATTCCTTACACAATGAACCCAAAATATCATAACAGCATCATCTCTGATCACTCCCTGTTAATTTTTTTTTTTAACTAGAAGGAATGTCGAATAAAAAATCGTTTTGGAGGTTTAATGCTCAAATCCTAAATGATCCACAAGGTAGTATATATATAAAACAGCAGATGGAACTTTTTTTTTGAGACCAACGACACCCCAGATATTTCACCCACTTTACTATGGGAATCTTTTAAAGCATTTATCAGAGCATCTATAATTTCATATCAAGCTTTTCAAAATAAAAAGAACAAGAATGAACAAATGCAATTAGAAGAACGAATTAGACAATTGGACCTAGATAATGCTAAAGAGCCAACTATAGATAAACATAATAAAATAACAATATTGAAATTTAAATGAAACAGAATATTATCTGCAAAAATTATAAGAATATTTCAAATTACAAAACAGGAACATTTTGAATTTGGTGATAAACCACATAAACGTTTGGCACGTCAACTGAAAAAACGGGAAAAAGATCATACGATTTTAAAGATTAAATCAGATAAAGGTGAATTGTTAACATTACCTAATGATATTAATAAAAGATTTGCACAATTTTATCAAAATTTATATACATCTAAAACGTCAGCAGATAGTCCTAAAGTTATAGAGTTTTTGGATAGCTGTAATCTCCCAAAGCTTAATCTGCTCGAACAAGAGGAATTAAGGTCTCAATTAAGGAAATAGAAGAAACAATAAACTCACTGAAGAATGGCAAAACACCAGGACCGGATGAATTTAGTAATGAATTTTACAAAAGATTTTATGAGATAATTTCACCACGTTTACATAAAATGTATACATATGCTTTCAAAGAACAAACTTTACCAGAAACATTAGCGGAATCAACGATTACACTTATACCTAAAAAAGATAAAGATCTAGAAGACCCTGGCTCATACAGAGCCATCGCACTGTTAAATACAGATTAAAAAATATTAGCGAAAACATTAGCAAGAAGATTAAGTAAATATGTTAGCAAATTAATAAATGTGGATCAAACGGGGTTTATACCCAAGAGATACTCATGCAATAATTTAAGTCTGTTTAATATAATGCATTCATATAAAACTGAAGAACAAGACATCAATTAGTTCATTGGATGCAGAAAAAGCATTTGATCAAGTGGTATGGGACTACCTCGTTAAAGTATTGCAAAAATTTCAAATGGGAGAGAATTTTATCTCATGGGTAAAACTATTATATGACAGGCTGACTGCTAGAATGTTAACTAATAACATCTTGTCTCCGAAATTTCAATTATCCAGGGGCAATAGACTGGGATGCTCACTATCACCTCTGCTATTTGCTCTTGTAATAGAACCTCTAGCTGAAAGCATTAGAACACATCCGAATATCCATGGTTATAATACAAAATACTCGAATAACAAAATATCATTATATGCAGATGATGTACCACTGTATATTACAAAATCGCAAATCAGTATACCAAATATATTAAATCTAATAGAGGAATTTGGATCCTTTTCAGGATACAGAATAAATTGGAATAAAAGTGAAATTATGATGATAAAACCTCAAGACTCGACACACCTGTTAAAATTCCCTTTTAAAATTGCTACAGAAAAATTTAAATACTTGGGAATCGAAATCACCAGAAAATATAAATCTTTATTTATTGCAAATTATATGCCCCCTACTTACTAAATTAAATTAGTAGGGGCATATAATTTGCAATAAATAAAGATTTATATTTTCTGGTGATTTCGATTAGTAAAAATTAGTAAGTAATTTAAATTTTTTAATTACCTGATTAAATTTTGGAAAACTCTTCCGATGTCTTTAATAGGTCGAATAAATGCTATAAAAATGATCTTCCTACCACAAATTTTATATTTATTCCAATCAATACCAATATACTTACCTAAAAAGTTTTTTTTAAAAACTGGATTCTGATATCACAAATTTTATATGGGTCAAGTCAAGTTTATTCGTCACATACACATACGGGATGTGCAGTGAAATGAAAAGTGGCCGTGCCTGCGGACTTTGTGCAAAAAACAAACAAACAATCCAACAAACTACAAACTGAATGGAACAGAATCACATGTTCTTTTCCATATTAAATATTATGGGCGGTATTGTGGTACAGTAAAGTCAGTACAGTCCGAATGGCCTCTGGGAAGGAACTCCTTCTCATCCTCTCCGTTCTCACAGCGTGGCAACGCAGGCGTTTGCCTGACCGTAGCAGCTGGAACAGTCCGTTGCAGGGGTGGAAGGGGTCTCCCATTATCTTATTGGACTATAAATCCCATAGAATTCAAAGAAGACATTTGTGCAAACGTAAAGAATTTGGTGGATTAACACTCCCTAATTTTTTGTCAAATGTCAAAAATGTGATTCACCTGTTGGACAATTCTGCCCAACGGGTGGATTGCACAGTAATGGAGAGAGAGGATTGCTCCCCTTTTAATATAGGAGCGATCCTTCTCTCACCAATAAAACTGAGTAATACAATATACAGTAAAATCCAAAAAGTACTATTAGAATTTGGAAACAAATAAAATCAACCCTTAAATTAAGAAATCTATCGCTTCTCTCTCCCACAGTTAATAATCCGTCGTTTAAACCATCCACTATTGATAAATCATTTACACATTGGGGAAAGAATAGGAATTAAAACGTGTGGCGACATGTATGAAAATGGACATTTTTTATCATTCCAACAACTACAACTTAAATACAATCTGAGAAGTAATCAATATTTTAAATATTTTTTAATCTGTGATTATTTCAAAAAATATACACAAGAATACCAACATTTGACTCCAGACCTATTAGACGAAGCTATGAATAGAAAGGCGGACTGAACTAATTTAATATCATACTTGTATAATATCATCCTAAATATAGAAATACCATCATCCAATAAAAATAGAAGAGATTGGGAACAAGAACTAGCTATAAAAATCTCGAAAGAGAGTTGGGATAGACACTTGCTATATGTGCATAAATGCTCGATTAATGTAAGACATATTCTAATCCAATTTAAATTCCTACACAGATTATATTATTTGAAAACTAAAATAAGTAAAATCTTTCCAAATGTTTCCCCCATTTGTGATAAATGTCTATCTCAAAAAGCAACTACAGCACATTCCTTTGTTTTTTGCATAAAAATCCAAAAAGTTTGGAATGAAATCTTTGAAATTTTTACAAAATTATTTAAAATAAAATTGAAACCGAACGCAGAATTGATTATTTTTGGAACAATGAAAGTCGGCTTTGAGCCGACTTCGTTCCAAGATCCCAAGATTCCTTAATTATGCCTTAATAATAGCAAAAAATGCTCCCACACCAACGGTAAAAATGTGGATTTCAAATATGTCCGAAATGTTACACCTCGAAGATATGGGATTCGTCCTAGCAGGCAAATCACACCAATTCCAAAAGATTTGGTCTCCATTTCTCGACTTATTACAAGCATAGGGTGCAACATAACTTTGGAAATAAACGGTTTCAGGACCTGGTGAGGGGTGTGTAAAGATACGAAGTAGGTACATCCCTTTTATCTTATCTTATTTTCTTTTTTCTATTTTTCTCTTTCCTTTTTTGTTTCTGTTTTTTACTCTTTCTCGTGCTCTACATCTCTACGGGTTCTTCCTTTTCACTTTTTCACGCACTTACTATCTTATCTAACTTTCTCTATTTTTCTTCTTCTTAAAGTTTAAAACAAGAAGTGGTACATGAAATGTTTTATGTTATTTTTGGCTTATACTACTGTAATGTATATTACTTCTAATAAAAGTGAATTAAAAAAATAAAAACTAGGATATAAAAGCAGAACAGGCAGACAGTTAATTGCCTCAATGTTAATCATTTTGAGAGGGAAAACAAGGGGTGTTCACTGACCAAACAGACATAAATTCCTAAATGGAAAGTGTCATAAAAAGTCAAATGGCATTGGTGTTTGGTGTTTTAATAAGGCAAAGTACAAAAAATGAAAGTGATGATAAATCTGCACAAGAATATTAGGTTTAAACCATCTGTAGAATAAACACTATAGAAGAGCAGAGTTGCGAGAACATATTTGAAATAGTGTACAAGCAAACATGGCTATTATGTATAGGAAGGAACTGGTTTAAACTGAAGATAGACACAAAATGCTGGAGTAACTCAGTGGGACAGGCAGCATCTCTGGAGAGAAGGAATGGGTGACATTTCGGGTCCCTTCGTCAAACTAGTCAGGGAAAAGGGGAACGAGAGATATATAGATGATGTAGAGAGATAAAGAACAATGAATGAAAGATATGAAAAAAAGTAGCAATGATAAAGGAAACAGGCCATTTTTAGCTGTTTGTTGGGTGCAAACGAGAAGCTTGGGTGGGGGAGGGATTGATGGAGAGAGAGTTACAGAATCAGGGGCGCCGGAGGAGGGAGATGGCCGCCTTGCCGGTAGTCTGTTCGTTGTTTTCATCCTTTTTTAACGTTTGTTTAAAGTTTGTTTTACTGTTCTTTTGTTTGTTTTATGTGGGGCGAAGGGGCAGGGGGGGATGGGCAACTTTTTTTTCAGGTTCTTACCTTCCCGGAGAGGTGATCAAGTTTCGGATCACATTCTCCGGGCTCTGCGGCCTACCATCGCTGGAGCTGGAAGCCGCCTTGGACTGTCGTGAGCACCACCGCGGGGCGTGGACTTAGCATCGGATCGGATCCCTAGCCTGGGATCGCTCCCACCGCGGCCTGCGGACTTACCAACAAGGGCTCGCAGTCTCAGGAGAGGCAAGTCGGGAGCTCCAATGCTGCAGAAGGCTTGACCAGCCCCGACGCAAGGTTTGATTGCCCAGCGCGGAGGAGCTGACAACCCCCCGTTGCGGGAGCTGAACGCCTCGACGCGGAGGGCCAGAACGCCGCCGGCTACGGGACTCAAGGCTGTCCCATCAACGGGGGGCTTGAGGCCCCCGACCAAGGAAGAACAACAACGGAAGGACTTGGAATATTATTTTAGCTTTCCATCACAGTGAGGAATGTGTAGGAGTCACTGTGATGGATGTTTATGTTAAAACGTGTTTTTTTGAGTCTGTTGCTTTTTTTAAATTGTATGACTGACCCGGCCAGTGAATTTCACTACACCAATTGGTGTATGTGACAATAAATGAACTTATGAACTTACTTGAGGTTAGAGAAATTAAAATTCATACTTACAAAATTCTTAAGGGGTTGGACAAGCTAGATGCAGGAAGATTGTTCCCGATGTTGGGGGAGTCCAGAACAAGGGGTCACAGTCTAAGGATAAGGGGGAATTCCTTTAGTACCGAGATGAGGGAAACATTCTTTACACAGAGAGTGGTCAGTCTCTGGAATTCTCTGCCACAGAAGGTCATTGAGGCCAGTTCATTGGCTATATTTAAGAGGGAGTTCGATGTGGTTCTTGTCGCTAAAGGGATCTGGGGTATGGAGAGAAGGCAGGTACGGGATACTGAGTTGGATGATCAGCCATGATCATATTGAATGGCGGTGCAGGCTCGAAGGGCCAAATGGTCTACTCCTGCACCTATTTTTCTATGTTTCTATACCACTGGGCTGTAAGCTGCCCAAGCAAAATCTGAGATGCTGTTCCTCAAATTTGTGTTTAGCCTCACTCTGACTATGGAGGAGACCTAGGTCAGAAAGGTCAGTGTGAGAATGGGAAGAAGAATTAAAGTGTTTAGCAACTGAGAGATCAGGTAGGTTCAGGTGGACTGAGTGAAGGTCTTCAGTGAAACGATCGCCCAGTCTACGTTTGGTCTCACCGATGTATAAGAGTCCACAACTTGAACAACGGATACAGTAGATGAGTTTAGAGGAGGTGCAAGTGAACTTCTGCCTAACTTGAAAGGACTGTCGGGGTCCCTGGACAGAGTCGAGGGAGGAGGTGTAGGGACAGGTGTTGCATCTCCTGCAGTTGCAGGGGAAGGTACCTGGGGAGGGGGTGGTTTGGGTGGGAATGGATGAGTTAACCAGGGAGTTGCGGAGGGAACGGTCTCTGCGGAAGGCGGAAAGGGGTGGAGATGGGAAGATGTGACTCGTGTTGGGATCCCGTTGGAGGTGGCGGAGATTGTCCAAGTGAATTTGAGTGCAGGATGGAAATTGGTGTTGAAGTTAATTAAGCTATTATGCCCATCTTCTCACACTCTGAAAGGCAAACAAATTATTTTGTCTGATTCAGGAAATATGAAAGGAGTTGGAAGAAAGAAAATCCACAAGGCTATCTAGTCTATGGGGATCTTGGGCAGGTTAGGATTTAAGTTGTAATACGTCAATTATTTCTGTCGCAGGGAAAATGTAAAGGTCTCCGAGCGACATGGAACTTTCTTCGTTTAGACAAAAAGGATAATATGACAAAAGAAACGGGGGAGGGTGGAGAAAATGCAGACTGCAAGATAGTACAGAGACCTGTAGAAACAAGGAACTGCAGATGCTAGTTTACCAAGGAAAAGCACAAAATGCTAGAGTAGCATCGCTGGAGAACATAGGTAGGTGACGTTTCAGGTTGGGAAGTCCTGACACAAAACGTAATCTAGCCATGTTATCCACGGATGCTGCCTGACTCGCTGAGTTTCTTCAGCATTTTGTTTTCTTCCTTATTACAAAGGCCTGCTCAGGTATGGGCCTATCTCTGAACCTCTGTAGACTGGACATAGGTGTTCAGGATTTCCTTGGCAACCTTCTTCCCTCAGACCTGAAGTCTAAGACTTGTCTTAGCTGCTGCACTTAAGTTACTCCTATGACACTTGGGTCAAACCAAAGCAAGGGGTTGGGGGTGTGCGTCAATGTGTGGTGTGATGAAATAAGAAGTGCAGACAGTTTCGTCCTGACAGATTTGACTACAGAAATGTTTTCAAGAGAGTGTTAGATTTAGCTCTTAGGGCTAAGGGAATCAAGGGATATGGGGGAAAAGCCAGAATGGGGTACTGATTTTGGATGATCAGCCATGATCATATTGAATGGCGGTGCTGGCTCAAAGGACCAAATGGCCTACTCCTGCACCTATTTTCTATGTTTCTATGTTATACTGATTAGGCACTCAAGGAAAAACATCCTCATATCTGTCATGTCACTGCTATGGTTCTCGCCAGCTGTTCCTTTATCTCACCTTGCAAGTTGGTCCATAAATTCAAGAACATCCATCCGCAGACCCTCAAACCTGCTTGGTTTCTTGCGTCTTTTTAATACATTCATTTCCATTAAGGTCTGCAAAATCCAAAACAAAACAATGATTTTCAAGAATGTATTTTGGTACAACTGTTGCCTACACCCAGACACTGAATGTGCATGAAGCCTGCTGCCTTTTTTTTGTGGCTATGAACCGAACAAAATACGATATTTGGCTTTTTTGTTTAACTGCATTCCCTCCCCCTTCGCTCCCCACTACCCCCTAAATTAAAACTGAACTTCCAGAGTTCGGTTTAGCCTCTGGTTTTGAGATTTTCAGCATCTGCGGATCGTGCTTTTGAAAAATGGATTATTTTCATGGAATAAGAAACTCCATTATTGGCAATAAATATCAACTTTGCAAAATATCAACTTTACATTTTCATTCATTTTGATTTAAGAACACAGCACATGATTTTCAAAACGTTCCTTCAGACTAATGACTAATTCCATTGGTCTGCTAGTTGGTTTCGTTGCCATGGCAAAGAGAAATGAAGAATAAAAAACACATCTGTTCACATAGAGTCAAACAGCACAAATTCTTCATTGGCAAGCATATCAAGGGTTATAGGGAGAAGGCAGGAAAATGGGGTTGAGAGAGAAAGATAGGCCATGACTGAATGGTAGAATAGACTTGATAGGCCGAATGGCCGAATTCTTCTCCTATCACTTATGAAGTTGTGAAACAGGCCCTTCAGCCCAACTTGTCAATACTGACTAAGGTGCCCCAGCTATACGTCCCAACTGCCCGCATTAGCCCGTGACCCTCTAAACCTTCCTTATCTATATTTTTCTATAGTACCTGCTTCAACTACCTCCTTTAATTTAGAGATACTGTGTGGATACAGGCCCTTTGGACCACACCAACCATCGATCACCTGTACACTAGTTCAATGTTATCCCACATTTACAAACTACGCACTAAGGGGAATTTTATAGAACACAATTAACTTACAAGCTGGCAGAGCTTTGGAATGTGGGAGGAATCCAGAGCACCCGGAAATAACCCATGCGTTCAGAGAGAACTTACAAACGCCGGGCTACCGCTGCGCCGCAGTGCCTCACCCCCTCTGGCAGCTCGTTCCATATACCGACCACCTTCGGTTCCTATTAAATCTTTTCCCCCTCACCTTAAACTGATGTCCTCTGCTTCTTGACTCTCCTACTCTGGATAAAAGACTGTTCATCTACCGGATCTGTTCCCATCATCCCATCTACCCAACCGTGGGCAGCACTTGGACAATAAACCCCATAGGGCAGTGGTTCTTAACCTGGGGATTGTGACCCCCCAATGGGGGTCGTTTGGGGCTTTGCCGGGGGTCATGAAGGGGACACAAATAATATATCAATTTGTTCAGCCCATGTTTAGGAAACTAACAAAGGTACATACCACATACAGTATTTTGTTCACGTATGCACGCACTGGTACCAAAAAGGTTAAGAACCACTGCCATAGGGGATGGTGATAACGTGAAAGGGAATGAAAATCTCGTGGATGGAATCGTTCACAGTTTTTAGCTTGAGGAAGAGACAGATTGCCATAGAAAGTCATAGAGCATGAAAACAGGCCCTTCAGCGCAACTTACCTATACCGACCAACATGTCCCATCTACACTAGTCCCACCTGCCTGCGTTTCGCCCATATCCCTATAAACCTGTCCAATCCATGTACCTGACTAATTGTTTCTTAAACGTTGCAGTAGTCCCTGCCTCAACTACTTCCTCTGGCAGTTTGTTCCATACACCCACCACCCTTTGTGTGAAAAAGTTACCCCTATTAATACCCCTATTCTTATTAAACCTTTCCCCCTTCGACTTAAACCAATGTCCTCTGGTTCTCCATTCCCTACTCTGGGCAAGAGACTCTGTGCATCTACCAGATCTATTCCTCTTATGAATTTAGACATGTCTATAAGATCACCCCTCATCCTCCTGTGCTCCAAGGATAAGAGTCCCAGCCAACTTAACCTCTCCCTATAGCTCTAGAAATGGTAAAATCCTCCTAAATCTTCTCTGCACTATTTCCATCTTGACAACATCTTTCCTGTAACATGGTGTCCAGAACTGAACACAATACTCTAAACGTAGCCTCAACAACATCTTATATGACTACAACATAACCTCCCAACTTGTTTGCCATCTTTCCCTATTGGTGAAAATGGTTAAATGATAAACTAAAATTAGTTTACGGACTATAATCAAAATGTTTCTGAACACAGGGTCCTCCAGATCAATACTTGAGAAAACAATGGGTTAGAAACTTCTCAGATATTCAGGGTGGCCATATAAGATGAATGGAGCAACAAAAAAAAAGCTGCTGGAAGAACTCATGAGATCAAGCAGCATCAATGGGGGGAAATAAATAATCAGCGTTTTGGGTTGAGACCCCACATCAGGGCCTACATGAGTTCCTTCTGGGTTTTTTTTTATTTATTCCAGATTCCAGCATTTGCAGTCCCTTGGTTCTCCAGATGAGATGAATGTTGGATTCGTTACACATGCTGATGAGAAGCTCAGTAGCTTCAGAGCTCAGAAGTGGCCTGAGAAGGACAGATTCTCAACCTTGTAGCTGACAGCGCCAAAAAAGACCAATGATTAACAGAAAATGGTGTGGGGTAGCACCCATCATTCATAGAAACATAGAGAATAGGTGCAGGAGAAGGCCATTCGGCCCTTCGAGCCAGCACCACCATTCTATATGATCATGGCTGATCATCCAAAATCAGTACCCTCTTCCAGCTTTTTCCCCATATCCCTTGATCCCCTTAGCTCTAACTATCCCTTGAAAACATCCAGTGAATTAGCCTCCAATGCCTTCTGTGGCAGAGAATTCCACAGATTCACAACTCTCTGGGTGAAAACGTTTTTCCGCATCTCAGTCTTAAATGGGCTACCCCTAATTCTTAAACTGTAACCCCTGGTTCTGGACTCCTCCAACATCAGGAACATTTTTCCTGCATCTACCCTGTCCAATCCTCTAAGAATTTTATATGTTCATGATAATGACTGCCAACATATATTGAAGGTAGACACAAAATGGCAGAGTAATTCAGCAGGTGAGGCAGCATCTATGGAGAGAAGGAATGGGCGACATTTCGGGTCGAGACCCTTCTTCAGACTGATATATTCTTCAGCCAAAATATATTGGGTCTTTTAGAGACATAAGGAACTGCAGATGCTCGAGATGCATGGAGAGGTTGTTTCAACCCAAAATGTTACATATCCATGTCCTCCAGAGATGCTGCCTGACCCGCTGAGTTACTCCAGCACTTTGTGCTCTGTATTGGTTCTTTTCTTCTGTCTCTCAGAGTCTTAGGGGCTTACAGCGTGAAAACAGGCCCTTCAGCCCAACTTGCCCACACCACCCAACATGTCACATCTACACTAGTCCCACCTGCCTGCGTTTGGCCCACATCCCTCTGACCATGTACTTGTCTAAATGTTTCTTAAACATTGCAATATTACCTGCCTCAACTCTCCTCCGGCAGCTCGTTCCATACACCCACCACCCTTTGTGTGAAAATGTTACCCCGCATATTCCTATTAAATCTTCCCCCTCCTCACCTTAAACCTATGTCCTCTGGTTCTTGATTCCCCTACTCTGGGCAAGAGAATCTGTGCTATCTATTCCGCCCATGATTTTGTACACTCTCATTTTCTCCTTTTCCTACCTTACAAATGGACGTATCCCACAGTCGCTTATCAGCTTATCACCAGAAGCTGAATGCAAGCAATTACAACAAAACCTGTCATAATTTGGCACGGTGCTTACATTGTAGTTACCTTTAAAGTTACCTTAAAGCCCATGTCCCACTTAGGAGACTTAAACAGCAACCTCTGGTGACCTTGCCTGCCACCCAAGGTGTCCATGAGGTCACCAGAGGTTTTGGTAACTCTCCCTAAGGGTCGAAAGTGGTTTCCGCGTGGCCGAGGCTTCATCTAGGTTGCTGCTATTTTTTCATCATGTTTAAAACCGGCCTCGACTAAAAATAGGTTGCCATTTAAAAAATCGATCATTTTTTAGTCGCAGGTCTAGTCGAAGCCGGTTTTCTTCATAGTCGAGGAAGGTTTTCAACATATGCGTGGGAGGTGGTAGGAGGTTGCAGGTCACCTCCACCTTGATTTTTTTTTTTGGGTGGCGGGCAAGGTCACCAGAGGTTGCTGTTTAGGTCTCCTAAGTGGGACAGGGGCTTAAGTGTACCACTTGATACATTGTGTACCACTTGATATATGGTGTGCCAGGCTTTTGATGGCCCAGTGAAAATGTCAGCTTTTCATTTTACAACTCCTCCCCTTCAATCGTGGGGCGGACTGACTCCCCTCCCTCCCCCCCCTCCCCAATCTTTGCATATCCACAACCCTGGACTTTCCACTCGTTAATTTAATTTCATGTTTCATGTATCGTGTTTTTGACTGTTGACAGACCAATTTCCATCCTGGGATAAATAAAGTTCTATTGTATCATATTGTAAAAATATATTCTTTTGATAGGTCCAATCATTTATTTTCATATGCCTGCAGCAAAACATGAGCCCCACAGACACTCAGTTATATAGAAATTCGTGTGAGCGTTCCAACCACTGTCAGTTTGTGGTTCATTTTGAAAAACAAAATAAATGGAAAATGAATGATGAAACATAACAGGACAGACAGCAAAGTATTAACTGAAAGTGGAACCTTTTGAAGCTGGTATAGGTCAGTCTTTTTCTGTAGTGATTTCTGTGATTCTGTTATGTTTTCGTCACCATCTTCAACATCTTCCACAGGAGCATCTGTGGAAAATTGATAATTGAAAAAAAATATTCTGAGTATATTCCCCCACTGCCCCAAAGAAAACTTGGAACAATACCCTTAAGACAAAAGAAAATAAATACAAAAAAATGCCTCCACTAATAGATGCAAATCAAATGCCATCCAGCAAAAATGTCAACTCTTTACATAACCAATGTTTAGTTTCGAGATACAGCATGGAGCTTCTTTAAAATGCCTTGCAATCCTAGGTTGCAATTTGATTCATACTTACAAAATACAGCGCTCGGCTTCAACACACAGCCAATCCCAAAATGGCTGCTCCTCAATACCTTCACTTATTTCTGTCTGCTGCTCTATCAACCAACACTCATCCAAAGCTGCTGCTCTGTTCCACCTCCAGGCTGAAAACCAACCCACTCAGCTGTTCACAAGACGTTTTTTGAACCTTCCCGCTGCTGCCCTGCTCTGCCTGCTGGCTGGAACCAGCTTACTGACTTTACCTTGCACTATACGTTATATCCTTATCATGCATCTGTATACTGTGAATGGCTCGATTGTAATCATGTATTGTCTTTAGGCTTAACTGATTAGCACGCAACAAAAGCTTTTCACTGTACCTCGGTCCACATGACAATAAACTAGACTCAACTGTTCCCACTGCCGCTCTCTCTGAAGATTGAGTATTAAATGAACTAAAATTGCTAGTGGGTACAGATCCACAGAATTCATAGAACACTGGCTGTTCCACTTCCATGCCATGGAGGCATGGACGTGGACAAATTGACAGTGATCTCCTTAGTTTGCATTGCCTTGCAGTGTATCAACTGGGCTTATATGCACTGGAATTTAGAAGGATGAGAGGGGATCTTAGAGAAACATATAAAATTATTTTAAGATTGGACATGCTATATGCAGGAAATTTTTTCCCAATGTTGGGGGAGTCCAGAAGCAGGGGTCACATTTTAAGAATAAGGGGTAGGCCATTTAGAACTGAGACGAGGAAAAACTTTTTCACCCAGAGTTGTAAATCTGTGGAATTCTCTGCCACAGAAGGCAGTGGAGGCCAATTCACTGGATGCTTTCAAGAGAGATTTGGATATAGCTCTTCGGGCTAATGGAATCAAGGGATATGGGGAGAAAGCAGGAACAGGATACTGATTTAATTTCGGAGCCACATGAGTGACTTCGTGAAGATCCCGCCAGCACGCATGCGCGACATATCGTCGCTCGCACTTGCAGTCGACGGCTGGGGGAGGGGTGTGCACTCCTCCACCAGCCCTTCAAAAAGGACCGCTCAGGTAAGAGGAACTAACCTTGAGTTGGTTAGTTCCTGTGGATAGAATTTTTGTTCACAG
Source organism: Raja brachyura (assembly GCA_963514005.1). The sequence goes on from OY740785.1 coordinate 4,857,099, forward strand.
GGACGATGGAAAGGAGTTTGAAATATACCTCCAGCCGCAGGACTTCCGACAGGAGTCAGTGGCTGCATTCCCCGGAGCTGCCCGCTACAAAGGCAGCATCCGCTCGTCGGGCCGGAAAAAGGATGCAGAAGTCGTGGAGCCCTACTCACCCAGGACCCGACTCTCCACCACGGCTATCCATGGAGCCGCACAGTGGTAGGAGCACCACGCGGGAGCAAGGTAGGCAAGACCCTGACTCCCTACGACAGTCACCTAAACATAGGGACAGTGGGAAAAAGGTGCGTACACATGTTACCCGCTCTGCGGCACGTTCTGTCTCCCCTCCTATACAGGTCACCAGAGGGCGGACCAGGGGAAGAACCACACAAAAGTCGAAGAGCCCCGCTACCGGCGTCGACTTACCACTGGAGCAGTCCGCCAGATCGCGGACCGGTGATGGATCGAGGTCCGAGTCTGGAAGCCCCGCAGGTACGGCCAGCGCAGACTCACCACCGGGGGGAGCCTGCCAGATCGTGGGCCGGTGGTATATCATCTCGGTCACCGCAGCCCGCATTAGCGGCTGGACGTGACCGAACGTCGCCTTTGTCTCGGGGGAAGACAGGCGGCAAGCCCGCGCGGACATCGGTGAACCCCGCTCCGGCAGCTGGAACCGACTCCTCACCGCTCATGTCTTTCCAGACTAGCGGGCCGCCTCAGTCCGGAAGACTACGCACTAGCGGCATGTCCACGCGGGAGTCGCAGAGCCCAGCTGGAGCGGCAGGCAGCAACATCCTGCCTAGGCACCCTAGACATCACCCTAGACATGCAGGCCGATGGCAGAAGCCTCAGTAGGTCAGGAGAACCTGAGAAAGTCGACTTGTTGTCCACAGATAGCGGCGGCGGTCGCATGGCCAGCATGGAGCGCATGATGGAGCGACTCCTTGAGCAAAATCTCTAGCAGCAGGACTGGATGTCCTCGAGTTTCAGGAGACATGCATCTGGGCCACCCAGCATGTCCTCATCTTCGGTGGGCAGTGCCAGGGGTCAGCAGCCGGCTGACGTGGAAGAAGGGTTGGCGCAGGAACCTGCAGCACCTGAGAAATCCCAAGATGAACTTCTTGATGTGGTTTCCAAATTTGCCCAGCCTAAGCACTCAGGACAGCCATTGCAGCCCAATCTAGCAGCAAGCATTGACTTCCTTACTACACACCAGCTGCAGGATCAGGTACTAACCGAGGCAATGGACAAATATAAGGCCCCGAACAATTGTGCATCACTGAATGTACCGACAGTCAACACGCCCATCTGGGGCAACATCAGTCCAGGAATAAGGTCACAGGAACTCAAACTACAAAAGATCCTGAAACTGTTGACGTCGGGAATTCTCTGCCACAGAAGGTCAGTTCATTGGCTATATTTAAGAGGGCGTTAGATGTGGCACTTGTGGCTAAAGGGATCAGGGGGTATGGAGAGAAGGCAGGTACGGGATACTGAGTTGGATAATCAGCCATGATCACATTGAATGGCGGTGCAGGCTCGAAGGGCCGAATGGCCGACTCCTGCACCTATTTTTCTATGTTTCTATGTTACCTAATGGGCTTACAACAACCCCTAGGTTATTTACAAAAAATTGAAACCAGTATTGGCATCCCTGAGGAAACAAAACCATATTGTCATGGCATATTTAGATGACATGTTGATTGTGGGAAAGACTATGGAATCGACAAATTTAGCAGTAGCAGCTACTAAAATATTGTTTCAAAAATTAGGGTTTGTCATCCATCCAGACAAATCTAAGTTCTACCCTTCACAGGTCATGAACTATCTGGGATTCACAATTAACACCAATCAAATGATTGTTACCATCCCAGATAACAAGGCAATGGATGTTATTGAAGCATGTAACAACCTTGCTTGAGCCAGGAAACCAACAATCAGACATGCTGCTAAGGTAATTGGGAAATTAGTAACTACATTTCCAGCTGCACGATTTGGCCCTCTACACTATCAAAATTTGCAAAGAACAAAAATTTCAGCATTAAAAACAAATGCTGGACTTTTGATAGGCCTATGCAGCTGCCAATCAAGGCAAAAGTTGAGTTACAATGGTGGATTGATAATATTCATGACTCATTCAATCCCACTATTGTACCGAACCCGTCAGTCGTGGTACGAAACGACGCAAGCGCCCAAGGCTGGGGAGCTACCGACACTACTTCCAGTTGTGGCGGTAGATGGGATTTACACGAATCTACCCTTCTATTATCACAAGGGATAAACTATTTGGAGATGCTAGGAGCATTTCACGGGCTGCGAGCTTATTGCATGAATTTACATCATACGCATGTCCGTCTTCAAATGGATAACACCACTGTGGTGGCATATTTAAATCATATGGGTGGTATCAAGTCAATATCATGTGATGAATTGGCAAACTCAATCTGGCTCTGGTGCATAGGAAGAAATATTTGGATATCAGCTACCTACTTTCCAAATAAGCTCAATACAGTGGCGAACACCAGGTCACGTGTATTCAATGATAACACTGAGTGGATGTTAAATCCCCAGATATTTGCTAAAATTATCGCCAAATTTGGAACACCAGATATTGACCTTTTTGCGTCCAGATTGAACCATCAGATACCAACATATGTATCTTGGGAACCAGATCCTGAGGCAGTAGCGATGGACGCTTTCTCGCTGCACTGGGGGAAATGGTTTTTCTATGTATTTCCTTCATTTTGCCTCATCAGTCGGGTGTTGCAGAAAATAAAATCAGATTCTGCAACAGGCATCTTAATAATACCCGACTGGCCTACTCAACCATGGTATCTGGTGGTCCTTGAGATGATTGAAGAACCATGGGCACATATTAACAAGTGCCCGGAGTTGGTAACTAACCCCATAACAGGGGAATACCATCCGTGCCATGGTCATCTGAACTTGTTGGCTTGCAGGTTCTAAAGAGGCCACTCCTGCAATACGGACTAACACCAAGGACCATGGACACCATTGCAGCATCGTGTAGAGAATCCACTAGACGACAGTTCCTCACCCAAATCAGGAAATGGGAGGCCTACTGCAGTCGGATTAACATAACGTATGACTCTGCCATGATTCCCCATGTGCTGGAATTCCTCGCGGGGCTACATCATGATGAGGGCCTCAGGTACAGCGCCATCAACAGTGCCAGGAGTGCACTGTCATCCTACCTTTGTATAGGAGTAGGATCTCACCAGCTCGTGTCCAAATTGATGAGGGGTATCTTCAATTCGAACCCTCCCCGACCACGATACAACTGGGATATAGGGGTAGTATTGACCCAACTCAGGAGTTGGTCGCCTATGATTGGACTACCGCTGGATAAACTCACCCCGGAAGATGGTGATGTTAATGGCGCTAACCTCGGCTCAACGGGTCCAGACCTTACAAAAGATCAAATTGGATCACATGGTCTCAACCCGAGAGAGTAACTTTCTTCATAGATGAGTTACTCAAGCAGCACAGACCTAGGACTACAATTAATATTTCCAGCATACCCCGTTGATGTGATGCTCTGCATAGCCACCTACATACGTCACTATATTAAAGTGACGCATACCATCAGGAAAATGGAGAAAGGCCTGCTGATCAGCCATAAGAAACCCCATCACAGGGTGTCGGTGCAGACGATCTCCAGGTGGCTCAGGGTGGTATTGGATGCAGCAGGTATTAATACTAATATCTTTAAATCCCATTCTACCAGGGCTGCATCCACATCAGTAGCGAGGACCATGGAGGGTCCCATGGACCATATCCTCGTAACGGCGGGCTGGGCCAGCGAAGCTACGTTCCAGCATTTTTATAATAAACCTATGGCCGCTCCTGCTACGTTTGCGGAGACAGTGTTAAGTACTGGTCCCCAAGAAACGTTTATCCCCGAGTGAGGGGTTTTTGATTTGTATTAATAAATACTATATTATTTTTTCAGTTTGTCAAGTCTGAAATACTTAACATACTCCTTCCATCAGAATTGTGGCAGTGTGTGAGCATGGACATGATCCAGGGCATGTAATCACAGAGCTTTGAAATCTTCACGGTCACTCACTTGACTCCGAAATGAAATAGTAAGATTAAACGAGAACTTACCAGTTTGAAGTTTGATCTTTATTTTATGAGGAGTTGCGATGAGGGATTTCGTGCCCTCCGCTCCCAACCCTCTACTATAAGGTCAACTGGTAAATAGAGTCTCTTCAATCTTACCATATTTAGTCATTGTTGTTTAATCTGTGATTCCACACCGCTGCTTTGAAGAATGTCGCGCATGCGTGCTGGCGGGGTCTTCACGAAATCCCTCATTGCAACTCCTCATAAAATAAAGATCAAACTTCAAACTGGTAAGTTCTCATTTAATCTTACTATTTTGGATGATCATCCATGGTCATATTGAATGGCGGTGCTGGTTCAAAGGGCCGAATGGCCTACTCCTGCACCTATTTTCTATGTTTCTATGATATTGTGATTAACTATTCTTCATCATAGGTTAGCTGATGCAATACCCAAGTTGGAACACTGCATTTTATGGAGGACAACCTAAACTTAAAGAAAATACAGGTAAAAATGTACTTGGATTATTGCAAGAATATATGTAATCAGCTCAAAAAACAACTTTCAAAAAAAGGAAACGTGTGAAAAATGGAGATATATATAGTGCAAGGCGGAAAGAGCAGAAATGTGGGACTACTTGGATCTATCAAAAAGTGCCAGCACAGCACAACAGAGTGAGTAACCACTCTCTGCTATTTTATTCTACAAACTGAAATTAAAATAATGGGGAAGTGTTAAATAAATAAGATTCTGCCAAGTGGAACACCAATGTTTCTGTTCCATAATGATGGTGACAATCTCAGTTCTGTAAAACAAAATCTTGGATCTAGCCCATTACCATTGAATACACTGCTCAGCACATACCATCCAGCTTCTGAAACTTTGCAAGGAAATCTTCCAGCGTTTGTGTGGCCTGGGCGAGAGACTTGTGCTCTGAAGACTGCAATACTTCCACACATTTCTGTAGCAGACATACGAGCTCGTCTTTAGCCATCATTCTGCAAAAGAACAAATTCGTTAATCACCCCACAAATTCAAACAAGCATACAAATACACAAACATACATACACCACCGGGTGGCGCTTCAATGGCTGCCTCCCTTATAGTGGAGTAGTCCCTTATAGTCTGTCCTTTTCGTCTTTTTAGTGTGTTTAAAAAGTTTGTGTTAATGTTCTCCAGTTTGTTTTATGTGGGGGGGGGGGGGGGGGGGTGCGGGGGAGGGGTGGGAAATTTTCTTGCCGAGAATGCGATTGTTTTCCGGGTCGTATCTCCGGTCGCTCTACGGTCTAACATCGTGGAATGGAGGCCTTCTCGGGACTGACTTTGAGCCCCACCGCTGGGTGTGGACTTACCATTGGGGCTTGATTCCTTGCCTGGCATTCCTTGCCTGCGGACTTTAACATCAAGGGCTCGCATTCTCGGGAGAGACCAAGTCGGGAAGCTCCTAAACTGCACGACGTTCGGCTGCCCCTGACCCGAGTTAGATCGCGCAGCGCGAGGGAGCTGAAATTCCCCCCTCCCCCGATGCAGGGGCTTGATCGCCCCGACGAGGAGGCCCGCCGCCAGCTACGGGAGTAAGACCGTCCCGTCAATGGAAGGTTAGAGGCCCCCGACCACTGGAGAACAAAGAAGGGAAGAGATTGAACTTTTTTTCGCCTTCCATCACTGTGAGGAATGTGGAGTAGTCACTGTGGTGGATGTTTATGTTAACATGTATTTTGTGTGTTCTGTTGCTTTTTATTAGTATGGTTATATAGCAAATCAAATTCCTCATATGTTGCAAATCATACTTGGCTAATAAAGTATGATTATGATTATATGCTTCTCCCACCTAATTTCGGTCTCAGCTGTTGTTGATCTGTGGCTATGGCACCATGTTCGTTTACATTTGCCAACTGTAGAAGCTCAATAACCCACATTTTAGATTGCTTTGATTACATTATTACCAGATTGGATATGGAAATTTCATGCAACAACTGATCAGGGCGGCTGAGTGGGATGCAGCAGGTAGTGCGCTTGCCCTACAGCTTCTATGACTTGGGTTTGGATCCGACTGATTGTGAAGTTTGTACATTTTCTATGGACAGGTACATGGATGGGAAAGGGATAGAGGGATGTGGGCAAACACGGGCAGGTGGGACTAGCATAGATGAGGTGTCTTGGAGCCTGTTTCCATGCTGTATGACTTTGACTGCTGGTTTTCCCCCAGGAGGTCCAATTTCCACCCATCTCCAAAAGCCATTCTGGTAGGTTGATTGGGTATTATAAATTATTCCCCTCTGGGTAAATGGTAGAAAAATCAGGCGGGAGTTGTTGGCCACGCCAAAGAAAATAGTTTGCAAAGAAATGGTGGCACAGTGGCGCAGTGGTCGAGCCAGTGACCCGGGTACGATTCTGACTACAAGTGCTGTCTTGTATTGAGTTTGTACATTCTCCCTGTGACCACATGGGTTTTCTCTGGCTGCTCCGGTTTCTTCCCACACTCCAAAGGAGTACAGGTTTGCAGGTTAATTGGCTTTTGTAAAAATTGAAAAAAATGGTCCCAGTGTGCAGGATAGCGCTAGTGTATGGGGTGATCACTGATGGGTACAGACTCGGTGGGCCAAGAGGCCTGTTTCCTCGCTATATCTCTAAAGTCTAAATCAGCATGGGAAGAAGACTGATGGGATTGCTCTGACATCCAACATCAATGCAATAAGCCCATTTACCTTCTTTGATTTTAAAAAAAGGAAATAGAAAAAAGTTCTCCGAGTTGCAAAAATGAAATTAATCCAGGAAGTTGCTTGTTTTCTTGGCTTCAAGTGACTCACTCAAGTTCCATCCATTGGGAAAACAGCAGGGAATTGCACTGAACAAAAATCAATCTTAGTACTGGAAGCAGCCCCTGCATTCAGTAATCCATTGGCATAACAAAGATATGTAAAAATTGAAATTCTTAATTTTACACCAGAACAGTTAAAACAGGTGAGGAATACAGGCAGAAACAATAGAATTAGAATCTCAATATGGGAATATCCACAGGTTATCAAGAGACTAAATTAACTTAGCATCGAAGGAGAAGATGGATAAAGCCACAAGAATGGAAGGGGAAGGAGCAGCCCATTATGTGGATACAGGTTAGGTTTGGAAGGATGAGGTCAGCATGGACCAGTTGAACGGAATGTCTTGTTCCTCATTGCACATTCTATATACTATGGGTGATTGGACAGCCATGGTTACTGAGCATCATACTCAACCAAAAAGGTCAGGAGGCAAATTGAACACCGTCAATCAATAAATTTACAGCATAGGGTATATGTAGGTATGTTACAAAACTTACCTTTACCGGCGCTGCACTTCTGCCGCTCCCCGTGTGCGCGACTTTCGCGCCTTGCAGAGGGGGGCGGGCTTAAAGTGCCGTTTTTCAACAGGCAGGACAAATCGATGAATGTCGGGCGATTTGGTTGCTGAAGAAAAATCGCTCCGACATTTCATGAATGGTGGTATTTTTAAATTACTCTAAGTTATTTATTAACTAGAGTAATTTAAAAATCACCTTCAAAAGCCGTGAGCGCAGACAACCGGAAGCATTTTCCGTAGGTGAGAAAAAAAGGTAAATACTTTATTTTTTTATTAAAAGTTGGTTTTTCGGGAGGCATTAATAATATTTTTATGTTGCGAAATGGGATCTAAAAAAATGTATGAACCCCCAGTATTTTCCCCCCCGACTTCACCGCTAACCGCAACGTTCCAATCCACCGCATTGCACTAAAACCCACTCGCTAGTTGATTTAAATGGCCATTAATTTACAGGCATAAAACACTAAATTCCTTCCATGTGGCCCAGAAATTCATGAAAATGAGATTGAAAAATTATGTTATATTGTGGATTATTGTGTGAATGTTATTTGGACACTTAGGCAATTTAAAAAAAGTTGATCTTTTCTTAAGAAATTGATAGATGTTTAGATCTACTCATTGAATTTTGTAACAATTACATAACTAACTAATTATATGCTTTGATTTCAGGTAATCCAAGTAAGATTGTTTAATATTTGTTTCAGAATGCTTCAATCTATAATAACTGAAAATTTCATTGAGTTCTCTTAATTTTTAAGAATGTTATGGACTTTTAACGTTTCCAGATCACAGCTTTTGAGTTAAGTCAATTGAAAGGCAATGGGAAGCAAGATGCTCATTTCCGAGTATGAAAATGGCCATAACTTTCTTAATACTGAAGATATGAAAGTAAATTAGGTGTCAAATTAAACTTAGTTTTATGCTTTATCTGATGGGATAAATTGCAGACTTGATTTTTAAAATCTCAAAATTTTGTAACATTGCTAGTATATGAAAGTAGGAATGTAGTTGTAAGGTTCACAGACTCTTAAACAGGCTAGAGCAGCTGAGACACACACAATCACTCCCTACCATAATTACCCAAGCAGTTGAAATGCAGAACTGTACTCCTTGATCTCCCATACGTTCGACTCTAAACAAGTGATATAGAGCTCTCTGATCTGCGGAATCACCCATAAATTGGATTAGAAATATTCAACAGCATAAAGAACAAGGTTAACATGAAAACAAAAGCTGCATAGAGCTCCATGCAACTCATAACCTAGAACAATAAAATGTATGCTTTGCATTGTTTTCTATTAACATTGTATGGTAGCCAGGACATTTAATCTTCTAGCATTTTGCTTTGAATTATCCACTGCTTTGTGGAGAAATCATTAACCTTGTCATAACTTTAGGTCCTTGATACAATTATGGTCTTTATCAACATGGTTGCGAGCATAGTTCTGGTATAGAAAATATCTGCAACTGAATGTTGGGTTTTTGCTTCAGACCTATAAACTAGACGACCAACAATGAATTTCTAGGATTGTTTCATAATTCCATAGACTGATCAAGGGGCCCAATGCATTGATCGCTTGGCATAATTCCCTCTCTTTCAACAGAAATTTAAAAAAAATTGAAATGGTTTTATGTCCCTACAAATTGCACACATCTCCAGCACATAACTTACACAAAGATCCTTACACAAAGACACATCTCAGCTAATACAGCCTGGATACACACCTGGAGTGAAGGCACTTTGTGAACAGCAAGGATAGTCTCCTATTCACTCCATCCTAATGTCTGAAGAAGTGTATCGACTCGAAACGTCGCCCAATCCTTCTCTCCGGAGATGCTGCCTGTCCCGCAGAGTTACTCCAGTATTTTGTGTCTACCTATCCTAATGTAATACACCAGCAGCCTTTTTTAGAGACACAGCGTGGAAACAGGCTCTTCGGCCCACCGAGTCCACGCCGACCAACTATCATGCCATACACAGGATCGAACCAGAGTCTCTGGCGCCACCCGACATGACTTGTTGTCATGACAATCAAGATAACAAGAATACCTTTCAATTCATAGACTACTTTAGAAGTATTTATGCAAAGTTGCTGCATTCTATGTTTATTCCAGGATTCAATATAAAATGTATCCGAGTAAAAGCTGCCCTTGCCTTCAATACTGAAGATTGAATAAGCAGCAAACATTGTAGTTGTATAGGCAAATCGTACAATATTAATAATCCAAAGCTTACGCCCAGTGATTCACCTGTGGATGGAATATATCCTCCAAAAGTAAACATGAATGATGGTTATGATTTTTTTTTTTCCTGAGAGCAGGTGGAACATTCACAACACCTGCCTGACTGGAAGTTAATTATATCAGTCAACAACTGATTATACACATTCCTGCATTCCTCCCATAACTGCCAAAATCCATTTCACTAATGAGGAAAAAATATTTCTTACCTGACCAATTATGCATCCTGAGATTCCCCTATTACCTAACAGTTATTGTATTAATACGGCCATGTAGTGGCCTGGATGAGGTCAGGAAAAGGCCAGACGCCAGGCAGGTCAGAAGTCGTTTTTAATGAATCATGGCAAACACACAGAACACCCGCGAGCAAGACCCGGGAAACCCTGTGGGCAGACACTCGTCCCTGTCCCTCAAGAGCTGAGGGGGATGACCAAAGGAGTGGCCTAACCCCCAGGGCCAGATGGTTTTCTTTATCAAAGGGAGCAACCAACACAAGGAAAATGCTGCACAAGAGTTATATTCTTCAACTTAATTTGGCTAATATCACCTCACCCAATCAGTCATTCACCATCCTCAATAAGAGGCATGCTGTTAATCTTTATAAAGGTAAATGTAATTCATTTCTAGTTATTCTTTTTCAGTATTGCAAAAGCAAACACACACCTGTTTACCCAAAGGATATTTTGGAAGCGACGACGTAAAAATGTGCAGACATTTTAGGACCGCAAAGTAATTCTTGTGGTAAATGTGAAGGTCCATCAACAGTGTTTGTACAATATTCTGTAAAATTTGATGAAAAAAAAAGCTTTTTGTTAGTTTATAAATAAATTGAAAATGATGAGATACTCACCATGCTTAAAGCATTATGAAGTGATTCATCTGAGAACATCCAATGGTATAACTTGGACCAGTACTCAATATCTTTTCAATTTTACTTAGACCACTGTTCACTATCATCTCAAGAAACAAAAGTTCATAACGTAAAAAAATACCAGGATTAGTAGCGGAATTGACAGATTTTCACCAGATAAATATCTTCACTAGGTTGCTTATAAACTATATTAACCAAAAAAAACTGGAGCAATTCATAGCACTTTTAACTCCTTTCTTTGACAATTTTTGTCATATCAATCCTAATCCTAAACTAATCCCATAGTCTGCCCACATACTCTAACACCATTTTAGAAAAAAAATCTGAATTCTCGATGCCTCGAGGATAATTAAAAAAAATAACCTCTTTTACGATCCCCATCATAGTATACAAAAAAAACGTTCCACTCAACTTATCAAACACAGTTAGGATCTCAAATATCGCTCATTCTTTCATTCCTATTGCAAAGGAATATTAAAATATGGATATTTAAAAAAAGTCAGGAGATGAAAAGATACCATCAGATGTGAAAGTTCAGAAGCAGGTGGTGCAAGGAGAAGCTATAAAGAGATTTGAAAGTGACAAGGAATACACATTTAATGCACTCTGTGACAAGAGCTATTGTTCATCTCAAGGATGAGTACATTATTGAAGTGTGATCATATCTTATTGAAGTGTGATCACATGCGATCCTTGTGTGGAGGCTGGCATTTTGGCAGTAGGAATAAAAGCGAATGGGAGAGAATTCAGAAATCGGAGGTACAAAGGGACTTGGGACTGCTGGTGCAGGATTCCCGAAAAGTTAATTTGCAAGTTGAATCAGTAGTAAGGAAGGCGAATGCAATGCTTGCATTTAATTTGAGAGGGCTACAATACAAAAACAGGGATGTAATGCTTAGGCTCTATAAGGTGCTGGTCAGACCACATTTGGAGTATTGTGAGCAATTTTGGGCCCCATATCTGAGGAAGGATGTGTTGGCATTGGAGTGGTTCCAGAGGTTTACGAGAATGATCCCAGGAATGATTGAGTTAACCTATGATGAACGTTTGAAGGCACTGGGCCTGTACTCGCTGGAGTTTAGAAGAATGAGGGGGGACCTCATTGAAACTTACAGAATAGTGAAAGGCCTGGATAAATAAAAGTGGAGAGGATGTTCCCACTAGCGGGAGATTCTAGGACCAGAGGCCATAGAAGGAATTTATTCAGTCAGAGGGTGGGGAATCTGTGGGATTTATTGCCACATATGGCTGTGGGGGCCAATTCAATGAATATCTTTAAGGCAGAGATTGACAGATTCTTGATTAGTACGGATGTCAATGGTTTTGGGGTGAAGGCAACAGAATGGGGTTGAGAGGGAAAAATAGATTAGCCATGATTGAATGGCGGAGTAGACCTGATGGGCTTAATGGCCATATTCTGCTCCTAGAACTTATCATCATTTGAACATCAAATCTGAAACACAGTAACAAATGCAGTTACCTTTAAATATTGGTCATCGGTCAAAAGTTCAACCTGCTTCTCTGAATCTTGATGATCAACGTAGCTAAAATTAAAAAAATGTTCTGATTAGCTTCACTGGTTCACTTTTGCAGAGTAACATAGGTGGCTGTGTTGTAATGCAGAAAATCCCTGTAAAATATCACTGGCATCATAAAACATACTCGTGACTTTTAACAATTACTCTACATTTTCATTATACGACACATACACGTTTGTAACAATCTGCTCACGTGTGTGGTACCCAATTTAAATTATATAGGCTTACATTCCGATTTCCTTTAGCTGGAGTAATTCCCAAGTCTCATCGACCTTTGATGCATCCCAAAACTATGAATAGATCCAGAAGTCTGGAAACAACTACACCAGAACATTCCCTGCCTTGAAGCTCACAATGGGAGTTGTGGAGCTCTGCTTCAAAATGTAGAAACAAGGAACTGCAGATGCTGGTTTACAAAAAGACACAAAATGCTGGAGTACTTTAGTCTTTAATTAGGGGGTGGTGAATCTGTGGACTTCTTTGCCACAGAAGGCTGTGAAGTCCAAGTCAATGGATATTTTTAACACAGAGATACAGTGGCTTGCAAAAGTATTCATACCCCTTGAACTTTTCCACATTTTGTCACGTTACAACCACAAACGTAAATGTATTTTATTGGGATTTTATGTGATAGACCAACACAAAGTGGTGCATAATTGTGAAGTGGAAGGAAAATGACACATGGTTTCCAAATGTTTTTACAAATAAAAAACTGAAAAGTGTGGCGTGCAAAAGTATTCAGCCCCCTTTACTCTGATACCCCTAAATAAAATCCAGTGCAACCAATTGCCTTCAGGTCACCTAATTAGTGTGTAATTAGGTGACTTTTTGTGTGTAATCTAATCTCAGTATAAATACAGCTGTTCTGTGAAGGCCTCAGAGGTTTCTTAGAGAACATTAGTGAACAAACAGCATCATGAAGCCCAAGGAACACACCAGACAGGACAGGGATAAAGTTGTGGAGAAGTTTAAAGCAGGGTTAGGTTATAAAAAAATATCCCAAGCTTTGAACATCTCACGGAGCACTGTTCAATCCATCATCCGAAAATGGAAAGAGTATGGCACAACTGCAAACCTACCAAGACATGGCAGTCCACCTAAACTGACAGGCCGGGCAAGGAGAGCATTGATCAGAGAAGCAGCCAAGAGGCCCATGGTAATTCTGGAGGAGCTGCAGAGATCCACAGCTCAGGTGGGAGAATCTGTCCACAGGACAACTATTAGTCGTGCACTCCCCAAATCGGGCCTTTATGGAAGAGTGGCAAGAAGAAAGCAATTGGTGAAATAAAGCCATAAGAAGTCCTGATTGCAGTTTGCCACAAGCCATGTGGGGGACACAGCAAACATGTGGAGGAAAGTGCTCTGGTCTGATGAGACCAAAATTGAAGTTTTTGGCCTAAATGCAAAATGCTATGTGTGGCGGAAAACTAACACTGCATATCACCCTGAACACAGCATCCCCACTGTGAAACGTGGTGGTAGCAGCATCATGCTGTGGGGATGCTTTTCTTCAGCAGGGACAGGGAAGCTGGTCAGAGTTGATGGGAAGATGGATGAAGCCAAATACAGGGCAATCTTGGAAGTAAATCTGTTAGAGTCTGCAAAAGACTTGAGACTGGGGCGGAGGTTCACCATCCAGCAGGACAACGAACCTAAACCTACAGCCAGAGCTACAATGGAATGGTTTAGATCAAAGCATATTCATGTGTTAGAATGGCCCAGTCAAAGTCCAGACCTAAATCCAATTGAGAATCTCTGGCAAGACTTGAAAATTGCTGTTCACAGACGCTCTCCATCCAATCTCACTGAGCTTGAGCTATTTTGCAAAGAAGAATGGGCAAACATTTCAGTCTCTAGATGTGCAAAGCTGGTAGAGACATACCCCAAAAGACTTGCAGCTGTAATTGCAGCGAAAGGTGGTTCTACAAAGTATTGACTCAGGGGGGGCTGAATACTTTTGCACGCCACACTTTTCAGTTTTTTTATTTGTAATAAAATTTGGAAACCATGTATCATTTTCCTTCCACTTCACAATTATGCACCACTTTGTGTTGGTCTATCACATAAAATCCCAATAAAATACATTTACGTTTGTGGTTGTAACGTGACAAAATATGGAAAAGTTCAAGGGGTATGAATACTTTTGCAAGCCACTGTAGATAGATTCTTGTTTAGTATGGGTCTCAGGGGTTATGGGGAGAAGGCAGGAGAATGGAGTTAGGAGGGAGAGATAGATAAGCCAGGATTGAATGGTGGAGTAGATTCAATGGGCCGAACAGCTTAATTCTGCACCTATTACTTATGACCTTAAGAACTCTGCTGGTCAGGCAGCATCCCTGGTGAACATGGATAAGATGGTCCAAAGAAGGATCCTGACCCATAACATCATCTATTCACGTTCTCCAGGGATGCCGTCTGGCCCGGTGAGTTACTCCAGCACCTTGCCAGACCTCTAGCTGGTATAACAGTGGATTGCTTCTAGACGGAGACAGCTTCATTACTCAGCAGCAATTTTGTAAAATGTGAAGGTGCATTGGAGATGATAGCAAAAAACCATTAATGTTGAAGTTACATATCCAAAGGATAGTTAATAGTTATGACACATTCAGGTGGGTCATGGCATCAACATTAATCAAAGTTCAATTACAGGTCCTGTTCGATTTTATTATATTCAAAATTGAGTTTAGTTTAGAGTTTAGAAGAAACAGGCCCTTCGGCGCCCCCCAGAGTCTGCGCCGACTAGCGATCCCCGCATACTAACACTTCTCTACACACAGGGACAATTTACAATCTTACCAAGCCAATTAGCCTACAAACCTGTTGGTGAGGGTCTTAGGAGTGTGGGAGGAAATAGGAGCACACAGGGAAAACCCACACGGTCGCAGGGAGAACATACAAACTCTGTACAGATAGCACCCGTCAGGATCTAACCTGGGTCTCTAGCACTACAAAGCGGCAACTCTACCGCTTAGCCACCCTGCCGTTCTACTTTGAGTAAAAGGCCAAATCTAAATGGTTGCAATCAAGGCATAAGGATGAGGTGTTGATAATTTATAGTAAACTGTGAAATAGTCAATAACAGAAATGCAGACAAACTGGAGATAAATGAAGAAGCAACTCATGTAATAAGTTCATAAGTTCTAGGAGCACAATTAGGCCATTCGGATCAAGACTACTCCTCCATTCAATCATGGCTGATCTACATTTCCCTCTCAACCCCATTCTCCTGCCTTCTCCCCATAACCCCAGACACCCTTACTAATCAAGAATCTGCCAATCTCCGCCTTATCACCATTGACTTGGTCACCACAGCCTTCTGTGGTAATAAATTCCACATATTCACCACTCTCTGACTGAAGAAATTCCTCCTCATTTTCTAAAGGTACAGCCTTTTATTCTGAAACTATAGCCTCTGCTCCTAGACTCTCCCACAAGGTGGAAACATCCTCTCCACTTTCTCCAAGCCTTTCATTATTCGGTAAGTTTCAATCAAAGTTCCTATAGTGAGCAAGATAGATCACTCGACGAAAAATACGTAGTAGTCATGGGCAGATTCATGGGTAATTTCCGTAACCGGCTTCCGTCTCCGCACCAAAGATCCAATAGGATAATAGTGCGGAGACGGAAGCTGGTTACGGAAACATCCTCGTAAAAATAAAAGTTATTTGGTAAAAATCTTCTCCTTATTTTAATTTATTAACGTAAACTGTTCCCCCGCAACGCTGATTACACTGTGAGTCGGGTCGGGTCCGATTACGGATATGGATGAAAAAAAGGCCCACGTTCCGTTCTACACATCAGCCCATTGCATTTAGCAGGAGTGGTGTATCTTGCTCCGCTATAGGATCTTTGGTTTAAATGAGGTCTCTCCTCATTCTTCTAAAGTCCAGCGAGTACAGGCCCAGTGCCTCAAACGCTCATCATACTTTATCTCAATCATTCCTGGGATCATTCTCATAAATCTCCTCTGGACCCTCTCCAACTCCAGCACATCCTTCCTCAGATATGGTGCCCAAAACCGCTCACATTACTCCAAATGCAGTCTGACCAGCACCTTATAGAGCTTCAGCATTACATCCCTATTTTTATATTCTAGTCCTCTCGAAATAAATGCTAACACTGCATTTGCTTTCCTTACTACCGATTCGACTTGCAAATTAACTTTTTGGAAATCCGGGACCAGCATTCCCAAGTTCCTTTGCACCTCCCATTTCTGTACTCTCTCCCCATTTAGAAAATAGTCTGTGCCTTTATTCCTACTACCAAGATCATTGACTCCACACTTTGCGACGCTGTATTCCATCTCCCACTTCTCTGCCCACTCTCCCAACCTGTCCAAGTCCTGCAGAGTCCCTGCTTTCTCTACACTACCTGCTGCTCGAAGCCGCAAGCACTCGGCCAAACCAGTTGACTTCTATAGAGAGGGAAACAGCAACATGTCAGATCGACAACATTAGAGATTCACAGCGACAAACCAAATACTAGCCTGAGGAAACTGGAGCTGTGAGAGAGCAATGAGAACTAACGAAATTAATGATGATGCAAGCCAAAAGTGATGGAAATACCAGTTACTTGTTTTTTTACTTGTCCCAATCTATAACACCATCCAGTTCCTTATATCTTTTATGACTCCTGTCTGAATTTTCTCTTGCAAACTATTGTAATCCCTGAGAAACCAAAACTTGAAATAAAAACAGAATATAACAGGCATATGCAGCAAGTCATGCGGTATCTCTACTGAGAGAAACAAAAGTTAATGTCTCAGACCACTCATCATTGATGAATCTATTTTGCTCTCCACAGATGCCTCCAGACCTTCCAAGCGCTTACCGCTTTACAACTGTGACTGCTCTTCAAAGGTACAAAAGTTTGTAACGGAGCTTCAGAAAAGAAGCTCTGCAGAGTTCAACCTTCACGTGGTCCTTAACTAATGCACAAACAAAAGATCAAATATAGTCTGAAGAAGGGTTTCGGCCCGAAAAGTTGCCTATCTCCTTCGCTCTATAGATGCTGCTGCACCCGCTGAGTTTCTCCAGCATTTTGTGTACCCTCGATTTTCCAGCATCTGCAGTTCCTTCTTTAACAAAACATCAAATATAACATGTTGACCTACAACTTTAGGCTGTGCACGTCATATACGCAAGAAGAAGAAGAGTCATAAAATGCATCTATTTTTATCAAAAAGTCGTAACATTTACTCACCCCATTAAAGATGGCAACTGACGGATTAGTTCACAGTCATCATGGGAAAGATGGTGCACCCTGGCATTGGTTTCATTCAATGCACAGCATAAAAAACTAAGAGGATGGGTATAGTAGTGCTCGAACAGAGATAGCTGCGAAGAACAAGTGGAAGAAATAAGCAGGAAATGAAATGTTGTTTTTGGTGCTGCAAGCATAGTTTAACCTTGTTCATCATCACCAACTACTGCTCACCTGAAGACCTTTAACAAAGTTCTTTGCAGAAAAGTCATGGTACAAGAATATGTTTGTCAGAACCTGAAGCACTTTTCCACTCAACTTAAATGGGAATTTGGTTGTCAACACCAACTATGAACAAGGGAGAAAAAGGAGAAAATAATTTACATTTATTTTCAAATTTTATGCGGTGAATTTTAACAATTAGAACTTAGAAGAAGATTCCATACTTCAAAGTTTCCCCTAAGATCCAGAGCAAGTTCATAAGTTCTAGGAGCAGAATTTGGCCATTCAGCCCATCAATTCTACTCTTCCATTCAATGAAGGCTGATCTATCTTTCCCCCTCAACCTCATTCTCGTGCCTTCCCCCTTTAACCCGACACCTTTACTAATCAAGAATCTGTCAATCTCCGCCTTAACAATATCTATTGACTTGGCCTCCACATCCATCTGTGGCAATGAATTCTGATTCAATTCAAGTTTCAATGAGGTTCCCCCCTCCCCATCCAGCGAATTTAGGCCTAGTGCCTTCAAACGCTCATCATGGTGATTTCCAACCAGTCAGCATTTATTGCCTATTCCTTCAATTACAGCAGTTCTTCTTGTGAAGGTCATAATAGTTGGTCATGGTCATCACCTGGCAAGTACACTGTTTGATTGCTGTCCATGCCTCTCTAATTACAACCATTAGAGTTGTGAATTGTGCAATCATGCCACAGCATCTCCACTTCTGATCTTATAATAGACATGGTCATCAATATTACTGAAGATGGCAGGGCCAAGGACACCCCATCCGTGGCACTACTACAGCTGTGTCTTGGAGCTAGGATAACAGCCCTCTAACAAACACAACTGTGCTCCTTAGGGAGAGATAGGACTCCAACCTTTTGGTGTTTTTCCCTCAAGACCTTGGGTTTCCTGATCTTGTGGTTGCTCAAAAGCCGCCCTTGTGTCAAGGATTACATGAATAAAAGCCTTTGTTTCAGACTAGGAATGTTTTGAGCCTATCGATGTAGTTTTTGGATTAAAATCACTTTTTTTTTCCTGTTGGTATTTCCATCTCAGTGCTAAATGATCATAATTCGAACATAGAATATAAGAGTAAGGAGGTTAAGGCCTAACTTTATACAATATTAGTTAGGCCAAGGTGAAATACTGAGTGTATTTCTGACTGTCAAACTATAGGAAGGACAATGGCTCTAATGGTTCTCATTATCAACTTCCGCACGTATCGGATTCCACCACTTGCAGCCTCTAGCGTCCCTGCTTATTATCTTCCAGCACCCGTCTCCACCATCACCCTCTCTTCCCCCCCGTCAGCTCCATCTTTCATTTTCCCTCTTCTGTCTACTTCCCTCAATCATCCACCTGCCTTTCTCCCCAAACTCCACCCCTCCACTCCTTCATGTGCTCCACCAGCTGCTCCGCCCATACATCCGATATGTGACAGTCACCTTGTCAATAACTGCAGCCAAATGATCGATGCAAGGTAGAGATTGGAACAGCTCAATACACAACAGCGAGGAAACCGAGTGAGACAGCATTCGGTGTATAATGATTGGGGACGTGGCAATTCCAAAAACCAGCATCAGTGGGAGTTGCTGGATGTAATTACTGAAATATTAAACAAGCGTTAGAATTAATGTTACTTAGAATAAGGTGTGCAATAATCAATTCCACACCTAGAAATCACATCCACCCGAATAGACATACAAATTTGTGTTCATATTCAAAGCTAATCCCCCCCCCATCCCCCCTCCAACAAAAAACAGTTGCTTGAAACATACAAGAGCAAAACACATAAACCTTTGCAATGGACACAGCAGTTATTTACAAAGATCATCGTATGGACTGCGAATGTGGAATTAATTAAAACCTTTCTATATGAAAATTGAAAGCGATTCAACTTGAGGATAGGATCTTAAATCCAAATGAGACAAACTATGAATGCATGAGGAGCATGATGAGTTTGGCTGATTGGGAGACTACATTAAAAGATATGACAATACTTGAGCAATAATTAGAAATTAAAGAACCAATATGTGGTTTGCAAGTAATGAGAATCACTGGGGTAATACAATCAATGGGATTAGAGCAGAGGAAAAGGTATATGTTGCTAGAAATGCAGTGAGCTTGAAGACTTGAGACATTTCAAAATTCAACGAAGGATCAATGAAGCATTAAAGAAAATAAAATACATGGCATGAGCATTTAAAAAAACCACAAGAGCTTCTATATACAAAGATAAAGATTATCTGAAGTTAAATTGTCCCTTATCACTGATTCAGCAGAAATTAGGGCCTCAATAAGGTGTGACACAAGAGATCATTAAATAAAATTGGAGCACACAGGATGGGGGATTATATATTGGCATAGATTGAGAACTGGTTCACGGACTCAAAAGAGTGAAGTAATTAATGGGTCATTTCTGAGCTGGAGGCTATTGCAGATGAGATGCCACAGGATCACATTCTGTGGGCTCAGCTGTTCACAATCTGTATCAATTAATTCAACAAGAGGATTGAATATAATGTGTCCTGCTCATGTGATGACCCTAAAGCTACTGTATGTTGCACCATGGGCTGTGAGGACGGACAGAGAGACTTCAGAGCTATTAAAGGTATGGGGGAGTCTTGAAATCTTACGAGCATTTGCAGAATGAATTTGGACTGTCAGGGTCAGATTTCTTTAGGCTCCTCCAAATACGGCACTACTTACAGACACATGTAGATTGGGAGCAGATATGTAGACTACCTTAAAATTTGGAAAATACTTTTGTGATGACTATAGAGGGAGTGTTACAAAAGAATTTGATATTCCATTTACATCAAGGACTTCAAGACTATATAAAAGGAAATACTATAGAAACAAAACAGAAATGGGAATTGGAAATTAACATTATTATTACAGATGAAACATGGGAAAGGACTTGTCTCTTGGGCCATAAGCTGACAAGCACCCCATCTTGGAGGGAGTTCGACTGGAAAATTAAAATGAGAGTATTTAGGACCCCTTTAGTGTTGGCAAAATTCAGTAACACCTAAAATTTATGCTGGAGACAATGTGGGAAGATCAGTGATCACACACATATTTTTTGGGATTGCCCCAAATTGTACCAATACTGGAGAGACATCCAGGTAGAGATTAAATTAATTCTGGGAGTGGATCTACCTTTGGAACCGGCTTGTTTTGTATTAGGAGATACTCCAGCAGCAACAGATATTCAAAATCAGAAATATTTGCTTGGGGTTATGCTGTTGATTGCTTAAAAAGATGACAACAGTGCTATGGAGAAAGGAAATGCCACCAAATGTTCAACAGTGGAGGGAAAGATTGAAAAATGTATACTTGATGGAAAGTATAACTGCTAAACTCCAGTTGAGGACCGATGCCTTTAATATTATATGGAAACCGGTACTATTACAAATGCCAAGATTGATTAAGGATATGAATGGATGAGCTTGCTATGGTGCCTGTGAATAAGATGCTTCT
This sequence comes from Raja brachyura, assembly GCA_963514005.1. The sequence goes on from OY740785.1 coordinate 4,878,064, forward strand.
ATGATAGAATGTTAAGAGGATCTGATGTGATGCAAATAGAGATTAGGTGATTTGTATTTTGTCATTTTGCGATTGTCTTTTGTGGGTCTCTTTGTTTTGCCTGTATGTGTATTTTGTTATGTCAATAAATGTGGAGTTCAAAAAAATAAAATAAATAAAGGTATGGGCAAGAACGTGCCCAATAGGACAATTCCTGTTGCCCAACAGGGCCAAATTCTGGTATTTTTGACACTTCTAAGAAATATTTAGATGGGCACATGGATAGGATAGGTTTAGAGGGATATGGGCCAATCACAGGCAGGTGAGACTAGTGCAGATGGAACATGTTAGTCAGTGTGGGCAGGTTGGGGAAAAAGGGCCTGTTTCCACACTGTATGACTATGATTCTATAACTCTAACGTGGCTCACAGTCATACAATATGGAAACAAACCCATCAGCTTAACTCGTCTGTGTCAACCAATATGCCCCATCTAAGCTGGTCCCATCTACTCTAATTTCCCTCTAAACCTTTTCTATCCATGTACAATTACATGGCTGGAGTACAATGTGAGACAATTGCAAGGGCATTCACTTTGGTAGAAAAAATATCAAGATTGTTTTGTCAGCTATTAAGAGATTGAAAGCTATTGAGACTGAGGGGTCCTTGCATGCAAATCACTGGAATTTCTCAGAGGTGTAGAAATAATGAGGAAGGCCAATGGTATTACAGCCATTATTCCAAGAGGATTTGAATACAAGAATGGAGCATCTTGTTCCAATTACTTAGGGGACTCTGGTGAGGTGAGACCACTGCTGGAACATTGTACAAGTCCTCTTTTCACAGGGCATGGTGGACCTCTGGAATTCTCCCCAGCCAGTTATGAAGAAGAGTTCATTAAAGTAATTAGATAAAAAGAAGATAACATTTTGAAAGTTCGGGGGAGTGAGGATTACGCAGATCCGGCATAGAAAGAGACTTGAAGCCTGGGGAACCCAGTTTCGGAACGACCTACTCCAATTAACCTATGCACGTCCCTGTCTAACACCAAAATTGGCCATGTCCCAATTTAGAAGTTTAACTTGTGGACCAGAGCAGATACAAAGTGCTGGAGTAACTCAGCAGGTCAGGCAGCATCGCTGGAGAACATGGATAAGTGACGTTTTAGTTCTTGATCCGAAACGTCATCTATCCATGTTCTCCAGAGATGCGGCCTGATCTGGTGAATTACTCCAGCACTTTGCGTCCTTTTGTGCATTAACCAGCATCTGCAGTTCCTTGTTTCGATTCTATAACTAATGGACCAGCGCCATCTTTGTCAGTAACAATTTAAAATCTAATAGAACTGTGATCAATGGTCCCAAAAGGCTCACCCATCTTCAACACCTAGGTAGATGTGAAATAAAAGTACCGTTGAACAATTGAATAGTCATGATCACACTGAATGGTGGGTCAGGCCTGTGCTCTTCAATAGGCAATAGACAATAGGTGCAGGAGTAGGCCATTCGGCCTTTCGAGCCAGCACCGCAATTCAATGTGATCATGGCTGATCATCCAAATTCCACATTCATTACAGCCACCAGCATAAAATAGACTACAATATTACAATATTACCTGGCAATGATTATGAAATCTTGCAGTACTTTGGGGAGGAAGCTCTCGAGATCTTTGAAGATGATAACTATGGGAGGGGCCATTTCGTGCGTAAGCAAAGATTTCCTCTTTTTCCTTGGGCTTTTTGAGGTAGATTTCTGCATTAAAACAAAGAATGTCAAACGTAATCCCAGTAGCAAAGTAAAGTCAGTCCTCTGACTGATATAATAGAAACTGTAATTCTCTCCCTCCCCTTCCCCCATTCAAACCACAACTCACACTAGGAACATCAATAACATTTTCTTCCTATTGGAGAAGAAAAGTAATTGAAACTTATCCCATACCACAGAACAGCGACTCTAACTCCACCCATCTGCCAATCAAACCCACCTCACCTGTATCTAGCTATCACTTGCCAGGCTTTGTCTCATCCCCACCTCTCTTTTCCAGCTTTCCCCCCTTCTGAAGAAGGGATCTGACTCGAATCATTCCCTGTGCATTCTCTCCACAAATACTTCTGAACTTCACCGAGTTCCTCGAGCACTTAATGTTTTGCTCGGTAGATGTTATCGGGCTGGCTGAGCAACCAATTGTAGATTCCTCTCGATCAGCATGCCAGAACCAAAATGCCAAGCATTTAGTTAACTTTTCAAATATTTCACATGCAGTACTCAATAAAAATTGAGATATCTGCATGATAAGCAAAAATATCACAAACACAATCACAATAATACTTTATTAGCCAAGTATGTTTTGCAATGTACAAGGAATTAAATTTGCCAAGTCAGTCATACAAATAAAAAGCAACAGAACACATAAAATACATTTTAACATAAACATCCACCACAGTGACTCCTCCACATTCCTCACTGTGATGGAAAGCAAAAAAAAGTTCATTTTCTTCCCTTGCTTGCTCTCCCACGGTCGGGGGCCTCATGTCCTCTGTTGACGGGACCATCTTGACTCCCGTAGCCAGCGGCGGGCCCTCCGCGTTGGGGCGATCAGCTCCTGCATCGGGGAGATGTCAGCTCCCCCGCGCCGGCGACCGAAAACCACGTTGGGGCTGGTCGAGCCTCTGCGACGTTGGAGCTCCCGACTAGCCTACCCGAGACTGTGAGCTCGATGGTGAAGTCTGCAGGCCACGATTGGAGCGATCCCAGGAAAGGGATCGACTCCGATATTAAGTCCACGCCCCGCGGGAGCGCTCAAGGTCAATCCGAGGAGGCCTCCAGCTCCATCGATGGTAGGCCGCAGAGCGACCGGAGACACGGTCCGGAAATTAATCGCACCTCAGCAAGGTAAAAAACTGAATATATAATTACTTTTACAGTATATTTCAGAATCCACAAGCTTGGGTAACCAAACTTATGATTTTCACAGTATTTTAATCAAAGGTGGTTCACAAACATGTCAAACTTATGCCAGTCCAAACGATTCTCTTGCTATGTTAATGGCGGCCTTAAAATAGCAAAGTGTGAAATTATGCTGAAAGCACTGAATTTTTGCATTAAACCACCTTTGCAAAGTTTCTGACAGCTACACTAAGTAATAACAAAACACCAGTACTTCTCACTACTATTATTCCTGCAAATCCCGTTGTAAAGAGAGATAAATGGTAACACCCTCAGATTGCCCCAAAGTGCTTTGTAATTTGAAGTATAGATTGCCGAAATGCAAGGAAACATGCCAGCCAAATTGTACCCAATAAACTCTCATAAACACTAGACACGATAAGTCACAACATGACACCATATGTCACCAGACACTACATGAGCACTATAGTGCTCATAAACACCAGCCGTTTAATTACCAGATTATCTGTGTAGCCTGTGAGATAAAGGTTGGCCAGCAGTTCGAGAGAGTTCCTTCCTTTCTCTTCAAACAGGACCACTAAATCTTAAGGGCAGCACAGTTGGTAGAGCTGCTGTCTCACAGAGCCAGAGCCGGGTTTGATCCTGACCTCAGATGCATGGTGTTTGCACATTCTCCCTCTGACCGTGTGGGTTTCTTCTGAGTGCTCCGATTTCTTCTCACATCCCAAAGATGTACAGGTTTGTGGGTTTATTGCCCTTTGTAAATTGCCCTTAATGTGTAGGGAGTGGACAAAAAAGTGGGGTAACGTAGAACTAGTGTGAACCAGTAACCAGTTTCTAACCATGGACTCGGTGGGCTATGCTATATTTTCCAAGCAATCATTCAAAACCATCTGAGAAGCAGATTGATCCTGGGATAAGTGGTCTGGAAATGTTAGCAAATGCAAATTGGAGCTCAAGATGGTCATGAAAAATAGATTACTAAGGGCCTTATCCACTGGCCATCAGGCAAGTGGATGGAGTAGTGAAGGGGGTTGGTGCGCAGGACTGTCCGCAAACAAGGTAAAGGTCGATGGGGATTATGGCCTTGGCCAATTGATGTGTTTGTGCTATTTGGTGATGAGACACGGGGGGGGGGGGGGGGGGGGGGGGGGGGAATTGGGCTTATTTTTCATTATTTTGTGACCACCTAATTGTGTCAATTGCTCCAAACAACACAATCCAAGCTTCTGAACAGTCCTTCCCTAAGCCAGGGTACTGTCTAAGTCACCTTTACCCCATTGCAGACATTGGACTTTGTGGCTGGAAGTGGTGTGATACAATGCTATTGAGACTACATTCTGCACTGTGTACTTTTCCCATTGCCCTACCTATTGTGCTTGGGTGTGGATGATGGCATCTATGTATAGTATTACCTGATTTGATTGGAGAGCATGCAAAGCAACACTTTTCACCGTACCTTGGTACACATGATAATAATGTGACTATCGTGTTTTGTTATTTTTTTATTCGTATGGCTGTATGGCGACCCCAAATTTCACAGTACCAATTGGTGCATGTGACAATAAATGTCTCTTGTCTCTTAAATAATATACCTAAACTAAGCAATTCAATTTGCTTTGCTCTCACCCATCTCCTTGGACTTTACTCTCTCCATAGGGGATGCACCAGGGTCCATCTAAAGCTTTTGTTACACTGCAAAACAATTCACCAAGGCTTCCTCAACTTCCACTAGAAGCGCAGCAGGCATGTGGGAATGTTACCACCCACAAGTCACTCTCCAAGTGCCAGCCCATCCAGGCTTAGAAATATTACATAGCTTAATTCATCCTTATTGGATGAAAACGTTGAAACCTATTCTGTAAAAACCTCGAAGGAGTACCATTAAATACCACAAATTACTGGAGCATCTCAGCAGGTCAGGCACTAACTGGGCCTGCTGAGTGACTTCAGCAAAAATGCTGCCTGACCCACTGAGTTACTCCAGCACGTTTTGCCTTGTTTTTTGTAAACCAGCACCTGCAGTTCCTTGTGTCCCCTTTACAAAGATAGTTGCAATTCACCAGCAGCTTCAAGAACAACTCAGCACTGGTCTTTCCAGCAAAGTGCTTCTCTAGCAAACAAAGAAAATGTCTTCATGTGTTTGGAAAAGTGTGAATAACGGATACAGCAATTGGTTATCATTTACCTTTGTTACAGTATTGTACCATCTACACAGGGAGGCCATGGAGCAGCTCATTTTTATCTGGTGGAAATCAACAGAGTGTTCCATATCCTCCTCCTCTTCTTCCTCCTCCTCCTCATTACTATTCCCACCCATAAGGTGTTTCAGAATTTTCTGCAAAACCTGCTTCACAGCTGGAATGAAAAATTAAACGTTTCATCAAATAGTAGCGAACAGTGCTTAGCCAGGTTATCATAAAGATCTTGATTGCTTGTTTAATTAAATACTGAAAAAAACAGGAGAAAAACATTTATCCACACCCCTTACATTCCACTGTTAAACATCATTGAATAGTAACTGGCAAGCATCTCACAGTAAGTTCAAGACATCAATACATTGTCCCCAATGGCCAAACGCAACAGAATGGACTTCTCCTTACTTGTGCACTCCTTGCCCTGAAGGCAAACGACGTGTGGGGTAAATGACTGCTTTAGAAGATCTGATAAGCTCTGGACTGTCATTTCATGGTCAGGCACATTTACACCTGCAGGAAAAGACAATTAGTAGACGCTCAAAAAAGCCAAGTCTGACTATAATGATTGTAGACAAAGGTGCTGGAGAAACGCAGCGGGTGCGGCAGCATCTATGGAGCGAAGGAAATAGGCAATGTTTCGGTCTGATGACTGATGTAAGGGGGGGGGGGGGGGGGGTGGGAGGGGGCAGGAAGAAGAAAGGCAGAGGCGGGGAAGGGGAGGGTTAGGAGGGAGAAAGCAAGGACTACCTGAAATTGGAGAAGTTAATGTTCATACCGCTGAGGTGTAAACTATCCAAGCAAAATATGTGCTGCTCCTCCGATTTGCAGTGGGACTCACTCTGGCCATGGAGGAGGCCCAGGACAGAAAGGTCGGATACGGAATGGGAGGTGGAGTTGAAATGCTGAGCCACCGGGAGATCAGGTTGGTTAATATGAACTGTGCGGAGGTGTTGGGCGAAGCGATCGCCAAGCCTGCGCTTGGGTCTCACCGATGTAGAGCAGTTGACACCTAGAGCAGCGGATGCAATAGATGAGGTTGGAGGAGGTGCAGGTGAACCTCTGCTTCATCTGGAAAGACTGCTTGGGTCCTTGGATGGGGTCAGGGGGGGGGGGGGGGGGGGGGGGGAGGTAAAGCGACAAGTATAGTATTTCCTGCGGTTGCAAGGGAAAGTACCAGGGGAGGGGGTGGTTTGGGTGGAAAGGGACAAATTGACCAGGGAGTTACGGAGGGAGCAGTCCCTGCGGAAAGCTGAAAGGGGAGGAGATGGAAGATGTGGCCAGTGGTGGGATCCCGTTGGAGGTGGCAAAAATGTTGGAGGATTATCTGTTGTATGTGACGGCTGGTAGAGGAAGGTGAGGACAAGGGGGAACTCTGTCCTTGTTACGAGTGGGGGGGATGGGGAGTGAGAGCGGAGCTACGGGATATAAAAGAGACCCTGGTGAGAGCCTCATTCAAGAGATTCAAAAGAGAGTTTATTGTCATGTGTCCCAGATAGGACAATGAAATTCTTGCTTTGTTTCAGCACAACAGAATATAGTCGGCATAAATAGGTTGAAGAGGGGAACCCTCGTTCCCTCAAGAATGAGGACATCTCAGATGTCCTGGTTTGGATGAATGAATAATGAATGAATGGTTTATTGGCCAAGTATGTACACATACAAGGAATTTGCCTTGGTGCTCCGCTCGCAAGTAACAACACGACACACAGTAACAATTAGGAATGACACATAAAATATTAAACATTAATAATAAAACATTATAGTTTAAACATATGAAAATGCACATCTGAAAAGTCAACACCAAAATCAATCCTCCTCTTGCTAGATTCTAAAAGGTAGTCACCGTTTATAGGAAAGAATGACATTTATGATTCAATATGGTACCCGTGTCCTACAGAGGTATATTCTTCGGAGAAGTTAATCTTATAAGGGAAAAAATAAAAACATTCAAGTGTCTGAAATCTAACATCAATCAGACAAATGGGATTTCTGGATTCTGGTGCCAGATGCATCCAAAGAACACATAAAAAACAGCAACAGAAAATGGAAATATCGAAATACAAAAAACAGTGTCTCTGTGTGTGTGTAGAAGGAAAAATCATTTTACTGCTCAGATCTGAAATGAGGTTCTGCAAGTGTAGTTTTCCCACAGAGTTCCAGATGTCATAGGGCCCATCAATAGCAGTTATAGTCAGACTAATACAGATGGAAACAGGCCCTTCAGCCCAACTTGCCACCATGACCCTACGACACTAGTCCCACCTGCCCGCATTTGGTCCATATCCCTCCAAACCTGTCCTATCCATGTACCTGTCTGTTTCTTAAACATTGGGATAGTCCCTGCCTCAACTACTTCCGCTGGCAGCTTGTTCCATACACCCACCTCCTTCTGTGTGAAAAGGTTACCCCTCAGATTCCTATTAAATATTTTCCCCTTCACCTAAACCTATGTCCTCTGGTCCTCGATTCACCTACTCTGGGCAAGAGACTCTGAGCACCTACCCGATCTATTCCTCTCATGATTTTATACAACTCTATAAGATCACCCCTCATCCTCCTGCACTCCAAGGAATAGTCCCAGCCTACTCAACCTCCCCTATAGTTCAGACCCTCTAATCCTGGCAACAACATTGTAAATCTTCGCTGTACCCTTTCCAGCTTGACAACATCTTTCCTATAAGATGGTGCCCAGAACGGGACACAATACTCCAAATCTGGCCTCACCAATGTCTTATACAACTGCAACATGACCTCCCAACTTCTATACTCAATACACTGGCTGATGAAGGCCAGTGCGGCAAAAAGCCTTTTTGACCACCCTATCTACCAGTTATAAAAGAATCAGGATGAACATTGCTAAATTCAGCAGCTAAAAGTTGATGGTCAGATCAAACGAATACAGCATGCTCCAGAAGAATGATACTGAACATGACATTTGCCTCAAGCTTGCCTCCTTTTGTGAAAGCCGACAGCATACTACCTTCTTTACTTGCTGCATTCCTTCTCGTGAAGTTGTTTCTATTAAATACATTTCCCCTGTTAACTGGACTGGTCAACATTTTAAGCACTTTTAATTAAGATCTTCGACTGTGCCTTTTTCTATCAATCCACACTATATAAATCTTCCCATCTCACTGTAGATGGCTTGACTGTAATCGTGGATAGTCTTTCCGCCGACTGGATAGGACATAACTAAAAAGCTTTTCACTCCTCCTCGATATATGTAACAATAATAAATGAAACGAGATGTTTTAAAATAATAAATTAGTGGGCTCACCAAGAACAAGGGCTGCAGTGGGAATCTCAGAGCACCTCATCCGATAGCTCCAATCATTTACTTCAGAATTAACTTGAACATGGGATTTTTTTATGAATGAAATGAAGCTATCAAACATCTTCTCATTTAAATTCTCCTGCAACCTCTGTGAATAAAAGCACAAAAATGACACCCGCATATAACAAAAATTAATCCCAAAACAGACAATGCTATTCACATCACAAAATGTTTTCCATTCTCTTCAAAAATAGCTTCAATTTAACCACAGAACAGGTGGCAGCAATTTCCGCAGGCCTTTTCAGAATGGTATTTCAGTAGAAAGTTCACATAATTGGCTCAAGTTCTGCAATTGTTCAGAGTTTTCTTTGCATTCATTATGGGCGGCAAGGTGGCGTAGCGGTAGAGTTATTGCCTTACAGCGGCAGATACCCTGGTTTGAACCTCACTACGGGTGCTTGTCTGTATGGAGTTTGTATGTTCTCCCCCTGACATGCGTGAGTTTCCTCCCACAATCCAAAAATGTACAGGTTTGTAGGTTAATTGGCTTGGTGTAAATGTAAAATTGTTCCTAGCGTGCGTAGGATAGTGTTAACGTATGGGGATCGCTGGTCGGTGCGGACACGGGATGCCTAAGGGCCTGTTTCCACGCTGTATCTTTAAACTAAACATAAACTAAACTTATGATGGGGGTTGGGTTAGGTGAACTTTGCAGAAATTCTAACCCAGTACGTTACTCCGGACGCGTGCTGAAGGACTGCGCAGACCAGCTGGCTGGAGTATTTGCGAGGATCTTCAACCAGTCTCTGGCCCAGTCCACTGTCCCACCCTGTCTGATGTTCTCCACCATAGTGCTCTTGCCAAAAAAAAAACACATTTCCAGCCTCAACGAATACCGGCCAGTCACACTCACACCAGTGGTGATGAAGTGCTTTGAAAAACTGGTCCGGGGTCACATCACATCACATCACTCCTGCCCCGAAGCTTTGACCCCCACCAGTTTGCGTTAGAACGAACAGATCCACAGAGGACGCTGTAGCCACAGCCCTCCATGCTGCACTCTCCCACCTGGAGCAGCGGGGGAGCTACGTGCGGATGTTCTTTGTGGACTATAGCTCTGCTTTTAATACCATCCTTCCCCAGAAACTGGGGCACCTGGGACTTCCACACTCCACCTGCATGTGGATAAATAGCTTCCTGTCGGGTCGCAGCCAGAGAGTCAGAATGGGCCATCACACATCCACGGCCCGCAGCACCGGCTCTCCACAGGGCTGCGTGCTGAGCCCCCTGCTTTACACCATCTACACATATGACTGCACCCCCGCCCACCACAGTAACACCATTGTCAAATTTGCGGATGACACCATGGTGGTGGGGCTCATCTCTGGGGGGGATGAGTACGCTTACAGGGATGAGGTGGAGCAGCTGACAGTGTGGTGTGGAGAGAATAGCCTGCTCCTCAACATCTCAAAGACAAAGGAGCTCATAATAGACTACAGGAAGAAGAAAACGGACATTACGCCACTAATCATCAAAGGGGACTGTGTGGAGAGGGTGGCGGATTTCCGCTTCCTGGGAATCCACATTGAGGAGGACCTGACATGGAGCGTGAACACCTCTGCACTGCTGAAAATGGTCCAGCAGAGACTGCACTTCCTGAGGGTGCTCAGGAAGAACAACATCACCAAGAGACTCCTGCTGTCCTTTTATCGGTGCTCCATTGAGAGCATCCTAACACACTGTGTATGCGTGTGCCACACCTGCTGCACATCAGCCCAGAGGGAAGCGCTCCAGAGGGCCATTGACAACGCCCAGAAGATTGTCGGCTGCCCTCTCCTCACTTTGGAGGACCTACACAGTTCCCACTGTCTCAAGAAATCCCAGAACATTATAAAGGACATTTCCCACCCCGGCCACTCACTGTTTGAACTGTTGCCGTCAGGCAGACGGTACAGATCAATGAGGACAAGGACAAACAGACTAAAAAACAGTTTTTATCCCACAGCAATAACTACACTTAATGTAGCCGCCAAATGAGCGCAGGTGCGATACATACCAAATGGATTGTGAAATCGACAGAAGAATGTATGGTTGTGTGTTTATGCTTATTTTATGGTGGTGTGTGTATGCTTACGTATCGTTAGCTTTTAGAAATGTGTGAATGGTGCACTGACTGGTTGGCATTTTAATTTTGTTGTAAATGTTCACATGTTATAATGACAATAAAGATTATCTATCTATCACGAAGAGCTTTTGATCAATACACATGAGATCGGGTCCCACCAAGGCAACCCAGGAACTCAAGTAGCTAAATAAATCTTGAATATGATGTTAGGATTAGCAATGAAGAACATAAGCTTATTGGATTAAGATAAAAAAGATTTTGTTAACCAGTGGCCTTCCGGGAAAATAAACCTGCTATCCAAGATTTCATCCATGTATGACTCCTTACACAACAACGTGCTTGCCCTTGGAGATAGCCCAGCCACACACTAGTTATCAGGGCACTTATGCACATGGCAGTCTTAACAATGAAAACGTTTATTAGAAAAAAGTTGCTTCAGAGACATTGAAGCATTAACATTGGTTACAAACATCAGCTCTGTGCCAATATATTCTGGTCATTGGAAATCAGTGCATTTGCCCTAAAAAGGCTACAGTTCTCCAAAATACTTGGTAAATTATTCTTCAATTGACTTTGGAAAAAGAAGCACTGAGCCGCAATCTGAGTCCCGAGTAGTTTTGTATCTATCCAGTGGGATGCATTCTGTTTTCATTCGACAGCAGTTTTTAGCAAATAACATTTTTATTATAAACATTGGTTAGATTTCATAGGGTGTTAGATAAAGGATGAAAATTAATCCATAAGAGACAAAACAATTTTAAACTGTGTTTGAAACACACATTTTAGATAATCTGTCACTGGCAAGGCAAGATAACAAGATAGTATTGCTGTTAACTCACTAGAGCCCTGTCTGCTCTTTCATAAAAAATATTTTATTGGAAAAATTTAAAAAAACTTATATCACTCATTAGAAGGAATTCTGAAATCACTCCAAATTTATTTAGCTTCAGTGGATAATGTATGCAACTATTATTAATCAAACTGAAAAATGTAATGTGTAGGATGGAACTGCAGATGCTGGTTTAAATTGAAGATAGACACAAAAAACTGGAGTAACTCAGCGGGACAGGCAGCATCTCTGGATAGAAGAAATGAGTGATGTTTGGGTCGAGACCCAAATGTAAATTTCTAAATACAGTACTTGGGGGAGGAAGGAAAAACAGGTTTCACAATCCAAAAAAAAAATGAAGAATGAAAGACTAAACAAATTTACAAGTTAAGTGGAGTAGGATTTGAAGAATCATTACCTTCAGAAAAATAGCTGGGAAGTGGAACAATAAAAAATGCAGAAACTAGCCAAATAATTTGTTCTTGATTATTTTCAAATTTACTAATTCTCAACTACAATTTTAGAAATACAAGAAAGATCCAATTAAATCAAATACATGGAAGTAGATGAGCAGAATTGTTTGTTTAGAGTGTACAAATAAATTAATGATAGCTGCTCTGTAATTTATTTCAGCTGCAACGCATTATTCAGACACCAACGTACGACCATAACACATAGGAGCAGAATTAGACCATATAGCCCATCGAGTCTGCCATTCAATCATGGTTGTTCAATTTTTCCCTCTCAACCCCTTTCTCTTGCCTTCTCCCCACAACCTTTGACACCGTTATTAATCAAGGACCCGCCAATCTCTGCTTTAAAAATACCCAATGTCTTGGCCTCCACAGATGTCTGTGGAGGCCAAGACATTGGGTATTTTTAAAGCAGAGATTGTCTGTGGCAAGGAAATCCACAGATTCATCACCCTCTCGCTAAAGAGTTTCCTCCTCATCTCCATTCTGAAGGTACAATCTTTTATTTTGAGGCTGTGCCCTCTGGTTCTAGACTCTCACAATACTGCAAAACACCCTTTCCACACCCACTCTATCTAGACCTCACCTCCCACTGGATTCCCCCTGAATACCAGAGCTTACCTCCGTTTCCTCTTTCATCTGTTGCCATAGTGACTGATAGGAACTAAATCGCAACTTGTCATTCTCTGAAACAGCTTTGCCTTTCTGAAAGTAGTCGGCTGTAACATAGGAAGCAGTGAGCATACTTGGTCAGGTCAAACAACATTTTATATATCTGAATCACTCAAATGAATCAGTTTTGAAAAACCTAAATGGTCCAGAGAAGACTTGGGAAATAAATAAATAGTAAATAACCAATAACTCTAATGCAACCACACAGATCTCATTCCCGCATTTAGCAGATATCTTCTTCAACAGATATACCTGCGAGATCAAACGTGGCATGTTGGGAACAAAACAGTGATCTGGGATACTCTTTATTGAAGTTGCCCTTACCAGTTCTTTAAAATTAATATTAATAGCATAAATAATGTAACTGCAATTTCCACTAAAGCTTCAAATACAAATTCAGGCAAGTGAGGATTACAGACGGATAAGATATTCTGCACAGGATGGCCCCAATGGCACGAACACTCGCTGAAATCTCTTCCCACCCTTCTTCCTCTAGATCCAGTGTAACCCGTTTTCCTTTCTCCCTTGTCTAGTCTCCACCAAATGCATCTATACTCTTCACCTCAACCATTCCTTGTGGCAGCAAGTTCCACAAAGCCACCACTCTTAGAGGATAGATTTTTTTAATTTTAGCTCACATTAGATATAAATTGCATATTTAAAAACTCTAAGTATCAGTTATAGAAAGTAGCCCAACTGGGTTTGGTGTGGTAGGTATCATCAATCCCAAGGGATACGAGACAAATGCAGACAAATGGGTTTATCTCCAGGTAGGCACCTCAGTCGTCATGAACCTCTTACCATAACGCTATAAAATGTTACAACTGATATTGATGATCTATTGCACTCGACTTCACAGCCGTACACAGTGGCAGCAGACCCAGGATCAATCCTGACCTTGAGTGCTGTCTATATGGAGTTGGCACGTTCCCTGTAAACCTACTGACTCCCATAGCTAACTTGACTACATTTCTGCCCATCTTGCTTCCTGTAAAGACTCTATCCCCTATTCCCAATTCCTCCGTCTACGCTGCATCTGCGCACAGGATGAGGTGTTCCATACCAGGGCATCAGAGATGTCCTAATTCTTTAGGAAACGGGGGATCCCCTCTTCCATTATAGATGAGGCTTTCACAAGGGTCTCCTCTATATTTCACAGATCCGCTCTTACTCCCGCTCCCCCTAATTGTAACAAGGACAGAGTCCCCCTTGTTCTCACCTTCCACCCCATCAGCCGTAGCATATGGCATATAATCCTCCAACATTTTCGCCACCACCAACGGGATCCCACTACTGGCCACATCTTGCCATCTCCACCCCTTTCTGCTTTCCACAGAGACCGTTCCCTCCGAAACTCCCTGGTCAACTCGTCCCAAACCACCCCCTCCCCAGATAATTTCCCCTGCAACCGCACCACCTGTCCCTTTACCCCCCCCCCCCCCCCCCCCCCCAACTTCATCCAAGGACCCAAACAGTCTTTCCAGGCGAGCAGAGGTTCACTTGCACCACCTCCAATCTCATCTACTGTATCCGCTGTTCCAGCTGTCACCTTCTCTACATAGGCGAGGCCAAACGCAGGCTCGGCGATCGTTTCACTGAACACCTCCGCTCACTCTGTCTTAACCTACCTGATCTCCCGGTAGCCCAGCACTTCAACTCCCCCTTCCATTCCAAATCTGACCTTTCTGTCCTGGGCCTCCTCCATTGTCAGAGTGAGGCCCAGCGCAAATTGGAGGAACAGCACCTCATATTTTGCATGGGTAGTTTACACCTCAGTGGTATGAACATTGACTTCTCTAACTTCAGATAGCCCTTGCTTTCTCTCTCCATCCCCTCCCCCGTTCCCCCTCTAGTCTTACTGTCTCCGACTACATTCTATCTTTGTCCCACCCCCTCCCCTGACATCAGTCTGAAGGGTCTTGACCCGAAACGTCACCCATTCCTACTCTCCAGAAATGCTGCCTCACCAGCTGAGTTACTTCAGCATTTTGTGTCTAACGTGTATCACCACATGGGTTTGCTCTGGGTGGTTCAGTTCCCACCTATTACCCACAAATATGTAGGTCAAATGTTGGTTATTTGACCATTGTAAATTTCCCCTGGTTTGCTGGTGAGTGGAAGAATCTGGGTGCAGTGAATGCACATGCAAGATAAATGAAAACAAATGGGGTTATGATAGGAATCGTGTAAATGGTAGTTGATTCACTAGATTGGACTGAAGTTCACTCACTGGACTGAAAGGGCTATGACTCTGACTCTAACAATGCAATGGTGCTCACCATTAGCCTCAAGTAAAGTTACCTACAAAGATCTTGAATATCTCTGTCACGTATCTGAATATGTGTGACCTACCATCTAACAACAGCAACATTAATCTAAGTAATCCATCACATGAACAGCCCAAGAATGTCAATGACGACTGTAAAATGGTGAATCAATTAAAGATAATATAAATTTAACTTTAGATCATGCATCATGTTTAAGCAATTGAGGTAATATTTTCAAAACTAATTTTTTTTTAGTCTTATTTGTCAAAGCATATATTAAATTCTTATTTGTTATTTCTTTAAAACATTTTGTTGAAATTCAGTAAGAATGATTTACAATGTCTTTAGAAATCACTTGGATATCTTATAAATAAAGCATGTTTTCCGAGTACATTACAGAAAGATGTTTGTAAAGATTCACATTGGTTCACATCACAAGCAAGTTATTTTCCTTGCTTTGTGTGGAGAAAACCCACAAAACCGTACAGCTACAGAAGGGCTAACATGTTGACAACTTTGGGATTTCCACACTAAACGATACATGCGGAAAATCTACAGCTAGTTTCAATGGAGCAATGGTGAATAGTGATACTAAGAGTCACCACATTCCCATACCTCAAAATGTCAATACTTCCATTTAATTTTAGAAGAATAATTTTAAGTTGGGTGGTAAGTGGTGATAGAAAATTGAACCAAAAAAATCTCAGTATGAAAATGTGTGAACGAAATGTGATGACAAAACAAAACGTTGTTTGACATTAAAAAATACTAAAGTTACAAAATTCAGTATTAATTTCTCAAATATTATATACTTAATCTGCACAGAATTTCCTTAAATCAAATTCTTGCTACAAACCTGTGGTAGATGTTTTTCTCTTTTTGGAATCTTTGGGCTTGAACACAAAGCAACCCTGCGTGGAAAAAGGAAGAGACTCAAGAAAGTTGCATCCACATAGTGTGCATTTTATTTTAACACAGTGTGCAATGGTTCACTCCAGGCAAGATGGTCAATGGGTTTAAGGGATATTTGGACAGGTACATGGTACAGGTACATAACTAAAACACCATTAAATCATGGATAGGACAGGTTTAGAGGGCTATTGGCGAAGCACAAGCAGGTGGGACTAGTGTGGTTGGGGCATGTTGGTCGGCATGTACAAATTGGTCCGAAGGTCCTGTTTCCACGTTATATGACTCTACGCTAGAAGAATTGCTTAATTGTGTTTAAACAAAATGATGGTGAGGGGAGAGCTCCCCCTCCACTTCCCCCCACTCACCATCAACAACACCACAGTCATAACTGTGGAGTAATTTAAGTTCCTTGGAACCATCATCCCCAGGGACCTTAAATTGGTGGCCACCAAGGACTCCACAGTCAAAAAGGCCCAACAGAGGATGTACTTCCTGCGGCAGCTCAGAAAACACAATCTGCCACAGGCAATGAATGGTCCAGTTTTATACTGCCATCATAGAGTCTGTCCTCACCTTCTCCATCATGGTCTGGTTTGGCGCAGCCACCAAGCATGACAGCACATCGTTTGATCAGCCGAGAAGGTTGTTGGCTGCAACCTTCCCACCATCGACAAACTGTACACTGCAAGGGCCAAGAAGCGAGCGGGTAAGATAATCTCTGACCCCTCTCACCCTGGCCACAAACCCTATGAATCACTTCCCTCTGGAAGGCGACTCCGGACTGTCAAAACCGCCACAGCCTTTTTTCCACGAGCAGTAGCTCTACTCAACAGCCAAAAGTCTGTAGCCTCCTTTTGCTCTGGTATTTTATTTCATTCTTCAAATGTTTAAATTATAATGTTTTATTTTTAGTTATCTACTGTATATCGTGTTGTTACTTGCGAGCAGCGCACCAAGGCAAATTCCTGGTATATATACATACTTGGTTAATAAAATGTATTCAATTCAATTCTTCTGGTCTATTCCCAAATTGAAAATACTCGTCAGTCAGAGAACACGGAGCTTTGAGGATTATTTGTTTATTTTGTTGTTGAGGGAATTGCTGACAATCCCAGCAGTTATTGTTCATCCCACATTGCCCCTGCACCAAATGATTTACTAGCTAATTTCAGTGGGCAGGCAACAACCATAGGTGGGTCTAGAATCAAATCTAGTCCAGACCTGGTAAATCAATAGAGATTTCCTTCCCTGACAATCAGTTTCCTATTTACCATTACTAATACAAGCTTTGATCTCCAGAATTATTTAATTACCTGAACGCCTAGACACCAACGATACCTACATCAGACTACTATTTGTTGACTATAGCTCTGCTTTCAACACCATAATCCCATCCATACTCATCTCCAAATTCTTGGACCTAGGAAGCAGTTTCCCCCTCTGCTACTGGATCCTTGACTTTCTGAACCACAGACCTCAATCAGTGAGGATAGGTAATTAGGGCATAAGTGATAGGAGTAGAATTAGGCCATTCGGCCCATCAAGTCTACTCCACCATTCAATCGTGGATAACCCCATTCTCCTGCCTTCTCCCCATAACCACGGACACCATCACAGCGAATGGGGGCTTGAGAAGGCACATCAGTGTTCACCCTATCAAAGCGTGTGTAAAACACATTGAGCTCGTTAGGGAGTGATGTTTCGCCAACATTCAAGCTACCTCCTGATTTCGCCTTGTAGGAGGTGATTGCATTCAGGCCCCGCCACAGCTGCCGAACATCTGTCTCATCCTCCAGCTTGGAACAGAAGTCCCTTTTGGCCTTTTTGATGGCCTTACCAAGGTTGTATCTGGACTTCTTGTAGACCACTGTATCATCAGACATGAATGCCCGGTGTCTGGTCTTCAGAAGAGTGCGGATCTCAAAGTTCGTTCAAGGTTTCTGATTGGAAAACACTCTGAAGATTTTTGTAGGGATGCAGTCTTACACACATATCTTTATGAAGTCTGTGGCAGGTCTGGTCAGGTCCGTTGCCGAGTCCCTGAACATTGCCCAGTCTACAGACTCCAAACAGTCCTGGAGTTGTTCCTCTGCCCCCCCCCCCCCCCCCACCCCCCGACCAGCTCTGTATAGTCTTCACCTCTGGGGGTGCGCTCTTCAATTGCTGTCTGTAGGAAGGAAGAAGCAGCACCGCGGTATGGTCAGATTTACCGAAGTGAGGGCGAGGGGTAGAGAGATAGGCATGCTTGATGGTGGTGTAGCAGTGGTCGAGGGTGTTTGGTGCTCTGATGCAGTAGGAGACATGTTAGTGGAAGTTAGGGAGTGATTTCTTGTTCTGTTTCAATTGTTCTCTTGTGGACACTTGAAAACGCACTCCTCCAGATTCAGGGACAGTTTCTTCCCAGCTGTTATCAGGCAACTGAACCATCCTAACACAACCAGAGCAGTCCTGAACTACTATCTACTTCTTTGGTGACCCTCAGGCTATCTTTGATTGGGGTTTACTGGATTTACCTTGCACTAAACGTTATTCCCTTATCATGTAA
Organism: Raja brachyura; assembly: GCA_963514005.1. The sequence goes on from OY740785.1 coordinate 4,896,243, forward strand.
CTGTACACTGTGAATGGCTCGATCGTAAACATGTATTGTTTTTTCCGCTGATTGGATAGCACGTGGCACAAGCTATTCACTGTACCTCAGTACATGTGACAATAAACAAAACTTAACCAACCACAGCCAAGAAGGCAAACCAATGTCTCTACTTCCTGAAAAGGCGAAGGGAAAATCAGTGACTCTTATAAACTTCAGCAGATGCACCCTAGAAAGCATAGTTTTGGGTTGCATCTCAGCTCGCTTTGGGAACAGCTCTTCCCAAGAACCTTTCTGCAGACCCGAACCGTCACCTATTCCTTTTCTCCACAGCTGCTGATTTACTCCGCCACTTTCATCATCCGATCATCATTGCAGCGACCCCCCCCCACACACACACACAATTCCATTCACACGTGTCCTCGGTGCTGCTACTGCAGCGATTCAGCCTTTACCTTGGACACGGAGGAGGTCGCCATCGATCCTCCGTCGTCAAGGTCGGGCTCGACGCCTCGGGTACCCCGCACAGGGCCAGGCCCCGCCCAGACCCCGCCCCTCTCCACCCAGGCCCCGCCCTCTCCCCAGGCCCCGCCCCTCTCCCCAGGCCCCGCCCCTCCCCTCCCCAGGCCCCTCCATCCAGGCTGCGCCCCTCCCCCGGCTGGGCGCCCGTCCTTCCTGGCTCCGCCAATGGGAACCCTTCCAGCTGCCGCCAATGGGAACTCTCTCCGCTCTCCGCCAATGGGAATCCCCGTCGGAGCGCGACCGAGCCCCGCCCCACCAATAGAAACCCTTCCACCCCCCCTCCGCTGCAGCGACTCCGGCTATCAGAACGACGCTTGTTTCCCCCTCCCCCTCCCCCTCCCCCGGCGAGGCGAGGCGGAACTAAGAGGCTTCCGGTGCCCTGATTGGTTGCTAGGGTATTTGGTCACGGGTCCTGCAGGGGGGGAAGGTCAGGGTGCAGATTGAGAGCGTCGCCAGGGCGCTGCTTCCATCATCGTCATTGACGCTGCTGCAATAGCAGCAGCAGCAGATTGGCCGCTCCATAGCCGGCGGCTCCAGCAGCTCCAGCAGCGAGCTCTGCGTACATCGCATTGAACAGTGAAGCCCGAACTTTAAATCACTGGCGAACGATGCCATGGCTTGTCTTTTCCGAAGGTCCATAGCAGCCCAGGTACGTGCAACTAGCAATACCTCTCCCACCGTCTCGTCCCGCCCCACCAGGTCCATATGTATGACCTTCAGTCATCTGCCCTGGGATTTGCTCGATATCCCCGATGTTAATGCACGAGTTTTGACAAATATATTTTCCCATTTAACGTGAAATGAAAGGTACTTGGCTAAATGAAAGGCTCTTTAGCTACCTCTAGCTTTCCATTTAAAGTGAGTTTTAAACGAAATACATTTCGTTACCTTCTAGTGAAGGTTTTGATTAAAACTTCAAAAAAATCTTAAACATCCAATAAACGAGCAATTCTGAAGATGCACAATCCAATGAAATGTACAACGCGTTCATTATTTTGATTTAAGGTTTACCATGTTAGCTGATTATAGCTACTGATAACAGGAAATTAATAAGATTTGATAGTATGGAATTAAATGTGCTGTCTTGTATTACCAATTGTAAATAAAGTCAAAAGTCCTTTCTAGTTTTCTCACAAACTCGTATGAACCCATTCTATAATGCAATCTTGCACTCTTACTACCCCCCCCCCACACATTTAAATTGCACACCACATTGTGAAAGCTGCAAACATATTCAAAGACCACTTGCATCTCAGTCATTCCCTCTTCTCCCACTCCTGTCAGGCAGAAGATGAAGCTTGAAGACGTACTGCTAGATTCAAGAGCAGCTTCTTCCCCACTGATATCAGCCTCTTGAATGGATAAAAATGCATTTTCATTCTCCTTTATTGCAAGCCATGTACTTTTTATATGCACTTTCACTTCAACTGTACTATATATTCTGCACCCTGGTACATCTCTCTTTTTGCATGATCTATTTTATTAAAATACAGAACAATTTACATGAATAGCATGCATATGTGTGACCTTATTAATCAAGAAACAATTACTGGACATAACATGGATAGCGTAGCCACAGAGATTGGGAGTCAGTTTAGCCTCAAGGGATGGTTGAGACAACAGTTTTTTACCACTCTCACAAGAAGGCACTTCCACAAGACGCCACACCATCACATGACTTTACACGCCCCAGATGAAACAGTTAGTAAGAATGAAAAGTTATGATTTCTTTCTGTGTTTTGTATTACTTCAATACAAGACAAATTAATCAAAAAACAATGACTGGAAGATTTGTTTTTGCTATCGGTGAGTGCGTAAACTATATCCCGTCTTCATCCCCGAGTAGTACTGGCAATTAAAAGTTGGACATTGGAAAGTTAATAAATTGTCATTACAGGCATATTATTATGTGTACTGAAATGCAGTGAAACGCCAAAATCAGTATCCTGTTCCTGCCTCCTCCCTATGTCCCTTAATTCCGTTAGCCCTAAGAGCTGTATATAATTGTCTCTTAAAAATAGAGAGATTGGGCAGGAAAATTAGAGAGCAAGAAGAAAAAAAAAATTAGAAAATGCAAATGTTTTACTGTCTCTTACAGTCGAATTGGGAGAATTTATAATAGCGAATGGTGTCCATTATTGCCAATTATTCCCAATAAATAAGGGATTACCAAGTAACAGAGCATCTCAGTACACATAACAATAATAAGCCTGTAATGGCAATTTCTTAACTTTCCAATGTCCAACTTTTAACGGCCAATATTACTCGGGGATGAAGACACGATATAATTTCGCACTCGCTGATAGCAAAAAGAAGTCTTCCAGTCATTGTTTCTTGATTAATTGATCTTGTATTGAAGTAATACAAAACAAATAAATAATTTATATAACTTCTCGTTCTTACTAACTGCTTCATCCGTGTCGTGTGAGAGTGTGGTGTCTTGTGGTAGTGTCTTCTTGTGAGAGTGGTAAAAAAAGTTGTCTCAACCATCCATCGAGGCTAAACTGACTCCCAATCTCTGTGACTATGCTAGCCTCCTCCGATATAGACACACCCATCTATGCATGTAATCCCACCCACAAACATACAAAAAATAAAACTAGAAATATCTAGACATGGCTATAATATACTAGCAATAACTAACTTAAGCATAAATGGATCCTGCAAAGCCATTGACAATACCAACATAAGAAATAGGTGCTGGATTAGGCCATTGAACCCTCCCCACTATTAACTAAGATTATGGCTAAGCCATCTTAAACATGAAGCATAGGAAATAGGATATTTCGGCCTTTGAGCCTGCTCTAAATGTTATTGTGATGATCAATGTTCATAAGTGATAGGATCAGAATTAGGCCATTCGGCACACCAAGTCCTCTCTGCCATTTAATCATGGCTGATCTATCTCTACCTCCTAACCCCATTCTACTGCCTTCTACCCATAACCCCTGACACCTGTATTAATCAAGAATCTATCGATCTCTGCCTTAAAAATATCAATTGAATTGGTGTCCACAGCCTTCTGTGACAATAAATTCAATTCCACAGATTCACCAATGAAGATATTCCTCATGTCCTTCCTGAAGGAATGTCGATTAATTCCTAGGCTATGACCTCTGGTCCTAGACTCTTGAACTAGTGGAAACATCCTCCAAATGTCCATTCTATCATGGCCTTCTGTTCTTCTGTCTCAATACCTTACTCTTCTCTCACCCATATTCCTTGACAATTGTTGTGTCTAGAAATTTCTCTACCCCTTTGACTATAAAAGGACTAAAATATATAATCAAGGAAGTAATGCTGAGGTTTATCGAACGCTGGTAGGCCACATTTGGAATATTGTGAGCAGTTTTGGACCCCATATCTGATGAAGGATAATAATAAATAATAAATACTTTATTGATCCCCTCGGGGAAATTCAGATGTCCAGAAGCCCCCAACCAACAAACCCACACATTCAAAACGAACGCAGACAGAAAATACATCAAATACAATGTGGACACTACCTGGGAGCATAAATACTTAAAAAGAACAATTAACAATTAAAAATGAAAAATTGCAAAAATACATCCCCTACAGCCTAGCAGTCCGAATTATAAAATCTAATGGCTGCAGGGGTGAAGGATCTCCTGAACCGCTCCGTTCTACAGCGCAGGGAGAGGAGCCGGTTGATGTTCCAAGTGCTCTTTTGACTCTCCAGAGTTACATGGAGGGGATGCCCGGGGTTTTTCAGGATGACCTGCACCTTGTGCCTCATACGCCTCTCAAACACATCCATCCCAGAGTCCACTCTCCCCTCCAGCACTGAGCTAGCTCGTTTAACCAGTTTGTCCAGCTTCTTGTTGTTTATTGCACTAGTGCTATTGCCCCAGCAGACAACAGTGTAGAAAATAACACTTGCAAGCACAGTGTTGTAAAACGTGCAGCATATCATTACGCACATTGAAGGATTTGAGCCTTCTGAGGAAAAAGAGTCTGCGCTGGCCTTTTTTGTAGAGGGCGTCAGAGTTGACAGACCAGTCCAGTTTGTAATCCAGGTGCACTCCAAGGTATTTATATGTCTGCACCACCTCCATGCCAGCCCCTGCAGCGTTGACCGGCTGAAGGGGGAGCTTGGACCTGCAAAAGTTAACCACCATCTCTTTAGTCTTAGTTGTGCTGGCTTTGGAGAGGGTCCAGAGGAGGTTTGCAAGAATGATCCTGGGGATGATTGAGCGCTTTAAGGCTCTGGGTGTGTGTTCTCTGGTGTTTAGATGAGGGGGGAGGGGGGGGGGGGGGGTTCGCCATGACACTTCAGATAATGAAAGACCTAGAATGAATGGACGTGAAAAGGATGTTGCCAGGAATAGGAAAGTCTAAAACGACTGTATTTTTGTGTATTAACTTGCATCTTCACCTGTTGCTAGTATTTGTGCAATAATACTCTGTTACTTGGTAATCCCTTACTTTCTTTTTAGTGGATAATCGGCAATAATGGACGCCATTCCCCTTTATAAATTCAACTGTAACAGACAGTAAAACATTTGCCTTTTTAAATTTTTTCTTCTTCTTGCTCTCCAATTTTCCTGCCCAATCTCTCTCTTTTCAAGAGAGAATTATAAATAGATCTTAGGGCTAACGGAATCAAGGGACATGGGGAGGAAGCAGGAATGGGGTACTGATTTTGGATGGTCAGCCATGATTGTATTGAATGACGGTGCTGGGCCGAATGGCCTCCTGCACCTATTTTCTATGTTTCTATTTGTGAGCCCCTTTTTCCATCTAGTTTCCAGGGATCTAGCAGCAGTTTTTTGCATTCTCAGTAACTGAGTCTCCCTCACAAAGTGCTGGAGAAACTCAGCAGGTTAGGCATCATCGGTGGAGGGAATGGATAGACAATGTTTGACCCTTTTTCAGATTGAATATTGAATCTGTAGATTAATGCCTTTGAGCAATTCTTTGCTTGCTTACTGTAGGCTATTATTGTCACACGTGCAAGCGCACAGTGAAATACTGTTCTTACATACAGTCCAGTGTACCCAAGCACATCCTTGATTAGCATGTGTACAGAAATGGTCTACTGAGCCTGCATGCAAGAGTGTTAAAGAAGGAACTGCAGATGCTGGAGAATCGAGGGTTATACAAAAAGCTGGAGAAACTCAGCGGGTGCACCCGCTGAGTTTCTCCAGCTTTTTGTGTAACCCTGCATGCAAGAGTCACCTTTTGTCAATGACATTTCCAAAAAAAAAAGATTCTAATCATAGCTGTTTTTACTTTAAATGTGTGTGGAAGATGGTATGTCAATGTTTAGTTTAGGTTATTATCACTTTACCGAGGTACAATGGAAAACTTTTGCATGCTGACCAGTAAGCAGAAAAACAATACATGATTACAATTGGGACATTCACAATGTACAGATGCATGATAAAGGAGATAATGTTTAATGCAAGATTACATCCAGTAAACTCAATCTTGTTTATGCTGGTAGCCCTGCCGAGGCAACGTGAAGTGTAATTGAAGTATGCGGAAGGGAGATTGGTTTGTGTGATGGTCTGGGCTGTGAACACAATTCTCTGCAATTTCTTGGGTCTTGGATGGAGCTGTTCCCAAACCTTGCTGTGATAATCCCGATAAAATGCTTTCTACGGCGCATCTGTAGAAGTTGGGGAGAGTTGTTGGGGACATTCCAAACTTCCTAAGCCTTCTAAGGAAGTAGAGGCATTGGTGCGCTTTCTTGGTCAGTGCTTCAACATGGGTCGTCCAGGACAAGTTGGTGGTATTTGCTCCTTGGAGCTTAAAGCTTTCAACCCTCTTGTACTTCGGCGCCGTCAATGTAATCAGGGGTATGTGTGCCGCTTGGTTTCTTGAAGTCAATGACTATTTACTTTGTCTTACTGAAATTGAGATAAAGGTTGGTGTCGTGACACCAGTCTCAAACTCCTTCCTGCACTCCGTCTCCATTGAACATGTGCAGGGACTTGACCTGCTGCCTTGCAACCATTGATCCCTAAACCAAATCCATTGAATTTAGAACAAAATGTGAAACGCAATAAATCTTAATAACATTCCATACAAATTCTTTGTAGAAATTGCTTCCTGGAGTTTGCGACGCAATGACTGTAGTCGCAGTAATCCTGAAATATTAGTGATATTATTTAACTTGTATGAACCTATCTGTACTGGTAGGCACTTTAAGATCAAATTTGATTTGAAAATAAATGTAAACATTATTCCAATAGATGTTGCCTGGGATTAATTACTGGGTAGCATAGTAACCTTGAGATTTAAATGATTATTGCAAACAAAGTTTCACTCACGAAGATTGACATCTTCTTCACCTTCAAATTCAATTCTGCCTCCTGGTTCCAGCTATTTATTTCTTCTTGTACATTGATATGCATTTTTATTAATGACTTGCAGTTTGTTTGATCATGTGGTTTCATTAAAAATGTGTTTCAGAGAGCGCTACAAAGTGCTGGAATAACTCAGTGGATCAGGCAGCTTTCCCAGAGAACATGAATTGGCGGCATTTTGAAACGTCGCCAATCAATTTTCTCCAGCGATGCGGCCTGATCCGCTGAGAAATTGAGTTACTCCAGCACTTTGTGTTTTTTAGTGTGTAAAAAAGCATCTGCAGTTCCTTGTGTTTCAGAGAGCCTTGCATTTATTATCTTTTCTAAATATTGTATTTTATTTAGCTTTCCAGAGTTCTGGGAGTGTCAACCGAGAAGCTTATTCCAGTGGTGTCAGCTGTTCCTGTCTCCAAAAAACAGTAATTATAAAAGTTATATATTTTTAAATAAGGTATATGTGAACTGCATTGTTAAAACTCAAATTGCATGTTATTACTATAATTATAAGTGGTACTTGATTCCTTTGTTTGTACTGAATGAATTTGTCTATTATAACCACAGGCTGTTAATGCGCCATCAGGTACAGGATTAGCAGGAGTAATTTGTATCATCAACTCTCCTGTTGTCTCATTTTTTTTAGTTTGGAGATAGTGTGGAAACGGGCCCATCGGCCCACTGAATCTGCACCAAACAGAGATCCCCAAGCACTAACGCTATCCTACACATACCAGGGACAATTTACAATTTAACCAAGCCAATATTAGCCTACAAACTTGTAAGTCTGTGGAGTGTGGGAGAAAAACGATCTCCCAGAGAAAACATGCGCAGGTCACGAGGAGAACGTACAAACTCCGTACAGACAACACGTGTAGTCGGGATCAAACTCTGGTCTCTAGCGCTGTAAGGCAGCAACTCAACCGCTCCGCCCTCCAACTACGCTCGCGCCTCCTGCAGCTCGAATCAAAGATTCCTTTGGCTGGAATCCCCCCCCCCCCCCCCCCCCCCCGTTCTCAAAATGCTCTGCCGATCGGGAGGAGAGATAAGGCGACAGGCGGGCGGGGTAAGGCCCGATCCTGGGGAGGTGAAAAGGGTGAGTCGGGGGATTGAGGGAGAGGAGGGAGTAGGGAGGGAGAGAGGGGAATGAGGGAGAGTGTGAGAATAGAGGGAGAGGTGGGGGTGATAGGGAGTTGGGAATAGATGGACTGCCTCTCCCCCTCCCTCCCCTACCCTATCCCCTCCCTTCACCCCCAGCTCCCCCTCGCTCCCCCTTCCCATACCCCCCCTCTCAGCCTCCTCTCTCCCCTCCTCCTCCCATCTCTCACCCCTCCTCACCCTCCACCCCCTCACCCTGTCTCTTGCCCTTCTGACTCTGCCCCTTTCTCTTTCTCTCTCCTCATTCTCTCTACCCCCCCCTCACTCGCCCTCTCTCTCTCTCTATCCCACCCCTCCCCTTTCTCTCTCTATCCCTCCCCCTCTCCCATCATCCCCTAAATCCCCTTCCCCCATCCCTCCCCTCCACACCCTCCCCTACCCCTTTCCCTCCAAACCCTCCCCTACCCCCTTCCCTCCACCCCTCCCCCCCACCTCTCTCCCTTCCCCGCACCTCTCCCCCCCCTTCTCCCCTCATCTCCCCCCTTCCCCCCCCGCACCTCTCCCCCTCCCTTCTCACCCCATCTTCCCCTTTCTTCCCCCCCATCTCTCTCCCCTCCTCCCCCACCCTCCCTCTCCTCCTCCTCTCCTCCACCCCCCCCCCCCCCCGCATCTCTTTCCCTTCTGTCTCTGCCTCTCTCACTGTCTCTCCCCATTCTCTCTCTGCCCTCACTCTCTACCTCCCTCTCTAGACACGCCTGTGCGTTGGGGGCTATGCATCAGTGGCTAGGGCGGTTAAAGGATCTAATTAATAATATTAATATAATATCGAGGGGGTAGTTAGAGTGGAGGTGGTGTGTATGACGCCGCATGCCCCCCCCCCCCCCCCCCCCCCGGCAAACGCGCGTTGGGAGAACAGACCCAACGGGTCTGCACTTGGTCTAGTTATTTAAATCACAGCTGAATTACCTCTATACTTGCTTCTGTTTTTAGTAATTTTAATTATATCTCACTGCCAAAATTTTCTACTCTGCAGCAAACACATATATACTCTGTCTACTTATTTAACTTTCATCTGCTCAATACTCATCATGCATCAGAGCAGTGTTCTTTCAGTGTGGCGCTCAACAAGACACAGGAAGAACAACCTGATGCGCGATAAGCAGCAATAGAGTGCACTGGAACTTCGGTCAATGAGCCCAGCCTATGGGCAGCACGGCAGAAGGGGGGAGCGAGGGGGAGCTGGGGGAGGGGATAGGGTAGGGGAGGGAGGGAGGGGGAGAGGCAGTCCATCTATTCCCAACTCCCTATCACCCCCACCTCTCCCTCTATTCTCACACTCTCCCTCCTCACCTCCCCCATTCCCCTCTCTCCCTCCCTACTCCCTCCTCTCCCTCAATCCCCCGACTCACCCTTTTCACCTCCCCAGGATCGGGCCTTACCCCGCCCGCCTGTCGCCTTATCTCTCCTCCCGATCGGCAGAGCATTTTGAGAACGGGGGGGGGGGGGGATTCCAGCCAAAGGAATCTTTGATTCGAGCTGCAGGAGGCGCGAGCGTAGTTGGAGGGGGGGGTGGGGGAGAGAGGGATGGGGTGTGAGTAGGAGAGGGGTGAGGAGAGGGAGATGGAGAGGGGGGAGGGGTGAGGGCAGGAAAGGGAGAGGGGAGGAGGAGAGAGATGGGGTAGGGAAGAGAGGGGGAAGGTGGTGGGCGGAGAGGGAAGGGGGGTGGGGGAGAGGGAAGGGGGTTGCCACACACACGGCCGACAGACACACACACACAGAGTTTTAAAAGTAGATAGATAGATAGATAGCTGCAAATGCTGGTTTGCCAAAGAAAGACACAATGCTGAAATAACTCAACTGGTCAGACATCAGACAAGTTATTCAGACTACAAGGTAGATCCTAGGCAGAGTCTGGAGCACAGGGGCTCAGGAACATGGATAGGTTTTCAGCTGAAGCTAGAATGCAGTGTGGGTTAATTGTGTGGCTGGAGCTAAATTGACAGAAACCATTTAGACAGGTACATGTTTAGGATGGGTTCAGAAGGATATGAGCTAAGTGCAGGCAGATGGGACATGTTGGCTGGTGTGGGAAAGTTAGGCCGAAGGGCCTGTTTCCATGCCGTTAAACACTATTCAAGTTCAAGTTCACATTTATTGCCACATGCATCAAATAAGGTACAGTAGAATCTGACTTACCATTCAACCATACAAGAGCTATTGCATGCAGCTGGTCCAGCATTATATCTGATTTTCTATAATTCTACGGAGTCAGTGTTCCTTTTTTTTTGCAGTAAAGATTTTTTTCTATGCATTAGTTATTTATTGGGAACAGCTACAAATAAAAAGAAATGCTGGTCATCTGCATGTTACAAACAGCAATTCCCCTGGCATGTGTATTTAAATATGGATTGGATAAAACAAATGCTGACTCCTATTTATATGACTTACAAAAACATCGTTTTGACATTGGAGACACAAGAGAATGCAGATGCTGGAAACTGTAGCAAAGAAAGGAAATTCGTAGAGGAACTGAGCAGGTCAGCCAGCATCTGTGGAGGGAAATATACAGTCACTGTTTGGGGTGAGACCCTTCATCCAGACTATCATCCCTTGTGATATCAAAAAACAGCTGAGAGCTCTGAATTCAACAAAGGAAATAGTAATACATCATGGGAAACTGCCCTTTGGCCCAAAGTACCCACACGTGACCAATGCGTCCCATCTATACTAGTCCCACCTATCTGCGTTTGACCCATATCTCTCTAAGCCGGTCCTATACATGTACATGTCTAAACGTTTCTTAAACGTTGCAATAATACGTACCTCGACTACCTCCTCTGGCAGCTCATTTGCACAGCCTTTGTATAAAAAAAAAAGTTACCCCTCGGGTTCCTATTAAATCTTTCCCCTCTCATCTTAAACCTATGTCCTCTGATTCGCGATTTCCCCTAATCTAGGCAAGAGCCTCTGTGTGTCTAGCCGATATATTCCACAAAAAAAGACCACAGTCGTGGGCACATGTCAGAACCAATGCCAGCAGTTGCCCCTCCAAATCGCACAACATCCCATCTTGGAAGTATATTTCTGTGCATCATGATTGCTAAATCCAGAAACCCCATGCCCAACAACACTACAGCAGAAGACTGCAGCAGTTCCAGAAGACAATTCACCACCCCCATTCTACTGCCCCCTACCATATTTTAACAATAATAATAATCTATATATTATTTATCTACATCTATATCTATTACTAAAACTCTCATCTTGTTTCTTTGTTTTATCTATGCATGTTTGATCATATGATCCTGGACCTACGCCAAAACGGTACACGACAGCACTAAAATATTGCACCACATTACTCATCATTGTCCAGTGGTCGTTTGTGTCTAGTTTCGTTCAGATTGATGTTATATTTCACATGTTTTTTGGAATTAAAAAGCTTTAAAAACACCACCTTGAGAATAATAACTTGACAAATGCTGTGGCAGTTAATGGGAGATTCTTGGCAGTTTGCAGCTATGACATCACAATGGGATCTCATTTACATAAGCTGCCGTGAACAGTCCTCCACCTGACAATGACATCATAATGGAATCTCAGCTGCCAATCAACAGTGTTGGGATAAGCTCCACCCAGTGCAATGAGAGATTCTTAGATTGTTGTAAGGACAGCGAGGGAGTGGGGGAGGAAGAGGAGAAGAAATATTATTTAAACATTGTTTTTAGTGGGGGAGTGCAATAGGGGAGAGGTGAGGGAGTGACTGAGGCTAGGGAAAAGGAGAGATGAGGGAGGGGGAGAGAACAGGGAGGTGTGAACACAAGGGGGAGGGAGTGTTGGATGAGGGGAAATGAGCTGCACCTGCGCAGTTGGGTGAGTGGTGGAATATTGCATTGGGGGAATGGGTGAGTGTGGATTATTGCATTGGGGGAATGGGGGCCCATGGGTTCCCACTTGGTCTAGTATATGTTACTAAAACTCTCGTCTTCTTTCTATCTATCTATTCATGTGATACTGGAATAACGCCAAAACTGTACACGTTAGCTCTACGATCTTGCACCACCATGCTCACCATTGTTCTGTGGTTGTTTATGTCAAGTTTCGTTCATATTAATGTTATATTTCACAATTTATTGACATTAAAAATGTACAAAACCCCACTTTGCGAACAATAACTTGGCAGTTGCTGTGCCAGCTGCTGGGAGATTCTGGCAGTTTCCAGCTATGTCACAATGGGATCTCACAGTCCTCCACCCGACAATGACATTACAATGGGATCTCATTTACATAAGCTGCTGTGAAAAGTCCTCCACCCGACAATGACATCACAATGGGATAAGCTCCATTCAGTGCAATGAGAGATTTCTTACATTGTTGTTATGGGCGAGTGGTGGAATATTGCATTGGGGGAACGGGTGAGAGAAATTTTATTTAAACATTGTGTTTAGTGGGGGAGTGCAATAGGGGAGAGGTGAGGGAGGGAGTGACTAAAGGTAGGGAAAAGGAGAGGGAGGGCAGAGGGAAGGAGGAAGATGAGCGGGAGGGAGTGTATGAGCTGCGCCTACGCAGTTGGGGGCTATGTGTGAATTGTGGAATATTGTGCTGGGGAAAGGGATGTGTTTGGGGGGGGGGGATAGGGTGAGTGGTGGAAACGGGTTACGTTGGGGAAATGGGTTAGTGGTGGAATATTGCGTTGGAGGAATGAGGCCCAACTGGTCAGGGGGGTATGGATGGGAGAGGGGTTACGGAGGGTGGAGGGAGTGACTGAGGGTAGGGGAAAGGAGAGGTAAGGGAGGGAGGGGAAGAGGGAGGGTGAAGAGGAGGGGGAAGGAGTGTTGGGGATGAGGGGAAATGAGCTGTGCCTGCGCAGTTTGGTGCTGTGGGTGAGTGGTGGAATATTGCGTTGGGGAACGGGTGAGTGGTGAATTATTGCGTTGGGGGAGCAGGGCCCAACGGGTCCCACTTGGTCTAGTTAACTCTCACCTTGTTTGTTTCTATGCGTGCCTGTTTGCGTCCTCTGATTGCGTGATGTCGTCAAATTACACCAAAACGGTACATAATAGCGCTACAATTTTTGGCCCACCTTTGCGCACAATTGTCATGTGGTGGTTCGTTTAGATTCATGTTATATTTTACATTATTGACATTTAAAACTTTAAACAAAAATTAAACAGCACCTCCACTTGCCGATAGCAGTGTATAACGTCACAATGGCATCTCATTTACATAAACTGCCGGTTTCATTGTGGGGGGTTGGGATGTGGGGGGAGGTGAGTGCCGACGCGTCACAATAGGATCTTAATTACATTTTTTTTAAAAACTTGCTGTTCCCGATAAAAGCACGCTGGACACAGACACAGACGGGGCCCAGAGTCGCGATCCACCCTCCTGCGGCTGTGAGCGCTGTTCCGACTGTCACCCACCCGCCCCCCCCCCCCCCCCCGACAGTCTCTGCCCCGAGGAGCAGCATCGGCACCATGAGGAGGGGGAGCGCGCACCGCTTCGACCCCGCCCCCACAAAGCCGCTGTCCGGGGAGCAGCACCACTCCCGCGGGCAGGGACAGCACAGGGAGGGAGAGGAGCAGCACCCACGCCAAGGGCAACTTCCGCCTCTCCCTCCTCCTCCCCCAGCTACGCGCCGCTCCGACCGTTCCCCCTGACCGCCCCTACCCCGAGGAGCAGCACCGGCCCCGCGGAGAGCGAGATTGGAGGGAAAGGAGTGGCACCCAGGGCAGGGACATTTTCATTATGAGTGGGTGGGATTGGGGAGAGGTGAGGAGTGGGGGTTGCAGGGAGGGAGAGGGGTTATGGAGGGAGGGAGAGTGACTGAGCGTAGGAGGGAGGGAGTGTGGGGAGGAGGCGATGAACGAAAAGAGGGTGAAGAGGAGGGGAAGGGATTGGTGGGGCTTGAGGGGAAATGTGCTTCGTCTGCACAGTTGGGGGCTATGGGTGAGTAGTGGAATATTGCGTTGGGTAATGGGGCCCAACGGGTCCCACTTGGTGAAAAATAAAAATAAAAATAAGTAGATAAAACAATAGTCAGAGAGTGATACATCGTGGAAATGGGCTCTTCAGCCCAACATGTCCCAGCTACATGAGACCCAACTGCCTGCGTTTGGTCCTTATTGGTGCTTTGCTCGAGGCAAATTCCTTGTATGTATACATACTTGGCTAATAAAAATGTATTCAATTATTCAATTTTATTCAATATCTCTACAAACCGGTCAATTTACCGGTCTAACTGTTTCGTAAATGTTGGGATAATCCCTGCCTCAACTACCTCATCTACCAGCTTGTGCCGTACACACCACCCTTGTGTGGAAAAAGTTGCCCCTCAGATTCCTATTAAGTCTTTTCCCCTTTATCTTAAACCTATGTCCTCAGGTCCTCGATTGACCAACTCTGGGCAAGAGACTCTGTGCATCCACCCGATCTATTCATCTCATGATTTTATACACCTCTATCAGATCACCACTCATCCTCCTGTGCTCCAAGGAATAGTCCCAGTCTACTCAATCCTCTCCCGATAGCTCAGTTCCTCTAGCCCTGGCAACATCCTTGTAAATCTTCTTTGTACCCATTCCAGCTTGACAACATCTTTCCTGTAACATAAATCTATAACAATAAAAAAATAAATCGTATAAAATATTTTCTGGCCTTGCAAGAATAGTTTCAAAAATAAAAGATTAAAAAGTGTCCCAAGCCAAAACGCCACCTATCTGTATTCCCCTGCTGAGATACTCCAGCACTTTGTGTCTTTTTCTTGTAACCAGCGTCTGCAGTCCCTTGTTTCTGTTCTTACATCAGTTGTGCCTTTGATTTGACATTAGTGATTATCAGGAGCAGAATGCGAAAGCATAACAGTAACACATTGTAAATTATTTGGCCCAAGGCAGACTCGGCTGATGAGAGAGACCTCCATTTCACCAAGTGTGAATAAATTTGATTTTGCAGTCCAACTCTCTCCCTGTGGGTAATTATTGGGGCTGGGATTTTGATTGCTGCCAACACGATCTGGCTTGCAGTCACATGCACATAAATACATGCAATTTTCTTGAAGATGGCACGTGCAATAGTGACTCAGCCTGTTTCAACTTTGCCATAGAGTGGCTTTGAGAGTTGGTAATGTGAAAGGCTATTAAGTATAGATTCCACTTAATTTTACAACACGAGAGCTGATTTGAGCCCTTGTTTATAATGCCCTTTCACTCTGCTTTTTGGGTATTCAAAAGGTGCCAGTATGCATGATCAATAAATGTATGTGTCATGTTGCCTGAAAACAAAATAATGACGTTTAACTTTTTAGAAGGACTAGTACACCGTGTACCATCACAAACAAAGCACTGTTCTTTCGCAACTGCTGTGCCATGCAGTCAGGATGACAAAGTCCCCTGATTATGAATATGTATTCATAAGTTCGAGGAGCAGATTTGGGCCATTTGGCATGTCAAGCCTACTCTGCCATTCAGTAATGGCTGATCTGTCTTTTGCTCTCAACCCCATTCTCCTGCCTTCTCCCCACAGCCCCTGACATCCATATTAATCAAGAACTTATCAATCTCTGCCTTAAAAATATCCATTGACGTGGCCTTCATAGCCTTCTATGGCAATGAATTCCACAGAGTCGCCACCCGCTGACTAAAGAAATTCCTTCTCATCTCCTTTCTCAAGGTACGTCCTTTTATTCTGAGGCTATGGCCTCTGGTCCTAGACTCTCCAACAAGTAGAAACATGAACTCCATCCAGGCCTTACACTATTTGGTAAGTTCCAATGAGGGTCATCCTTCTAAACTCCAATGAGTACAGGCTCACTGCCTTCAAACGCTCATCATATGTTAAGCCAATCATTCCTGGTATCATTCTCATAAACCTCTTCTGGACTATCTCCAACGCCAGCATGTCCTTCCTCCGATATGCGGCCCAAAACTGCTCACACTACTCCAAATGCGGCCTGACCAGTGCCTTATAAATCCTCGGTAGTCAAAAGTGCTGGAGAAACTCAGCGGGTGCAGCAGCATCTATGGAGCAAAGGAAATTGGCAACGTTTTGGGCCGATACCCTTCTTCAGACTGATGATGGTGGTGGGGGGGGCGGGGTGGGGGGGGAGGAGAAAGGAAGAGGAGGAGGGCTGAGGGAGAGCTGAGAAGAGGAGGAGACAGCAAGGGCTACCGGAAATTGAAGAAGTTAGCGTTTATGCCGCTAGGGTGCAAACTGCCCAAACGGAATATGACGTGCTGTTCCTCCAATTTCCGGTGGTCCTCACTCTGGCCATGGAGGCGGCCCAGGACAGAAAGGTCGGATTCGGAATGGGAGGGGGGGGGGTTGAAATGCTGAGCCACAGGGAGATCAGGTTGGTTAATGCGGACCGAGCGGAGGTGTTCGGCAAAACGATCGCCAAGCCTACGCTTGGTGTCACCGATGTAAATCGGCTGACATCTCGAGCAGTGGATGCAATAGATGAGGTAGGAGGAGATGCAGGTGAACCTCTGTCACACCTGAAATGACTGCTTGGGTCCTTGAATGGTGTTGAGGGGGGAGGTAAAGCAACAAGTGTAGCATCTTGCAGTTGCAAGGGAAAGTGTCCAGGGAGGGGGTGGTGCGGGGGGGAAGAGAATAATTGACCAGGGAGTTACGGAGGGAGTCTTTGCAGAAAGCTGATGGGGGAGATGTGAAGATGTGGCTAGTGGTGGGGTCACGTTGGAGGTGGCGAAAAGTACAGAGAACTATTTGTTGTATGTGACAGCTAATGGGGTGAAAGGTGAGGACTAGGGGGACTCTGCCCTTGTTACGAGTGGGGGGGGGGGGGTAGGGAGAGAGAGCAGTGTTACGGGGTATTGAAGAGACCCTGGTGAGAGCCTCATCTATGGTAGGGGAGGGGAACCCCCATTCCCTGAAGAATGAGGACATTTCCGATACCTACCTTTGATTTTCCAGCATCTGCAGTTCCTTCTTAAACACCTTATAAATCCTCAGCATTACATCCCTGTTTTTGTATTTTAGCCGTCACGAAACCAATGCTATGAAATAACTATGTTTAGCCCCCAGTATACTGGGGTATGTAGAAAATATTGTCCATTGTTGATGACAGCCAATAATAGCGGATGTGTTGGAAGTCTTCAATGCTAAAACAAAATACATAATTAAATGGAAAATCCAAAAGATGACTGATGCTGGAAATCTAAAATAAAAACAGAAAAGTGCCAGAAATACTCAACAGGTCAGATCACATCTGTGGATAGTTGACATTTCAGGTGAGGGAAGGGTAAAGAGCTAATAGGAACCTGAGGGGCAACTTTATTTGCACAAAGGGTGGTAAGTGTATGGAATGAGCTGCTACTATTATATGTTTAAAAAACATTTGGGTAGGTCCATGGATAGGATAGGTATCATCGGGTGGCGCCGTCAACGATGGCAGCCTCACCTACAGTCTGTCTGTCTTTTTGTCTTTTTTGTCATTTTTAGTGTGTTTTAAAAAGTATGTGTTAATGTATGTGTGATTGATAAAATACATCTCTTGATGCTCCTGAACACATCATCAGTGATGTAACCTGGGGTCATTGGGTGCTTCAGGTCTTTCAACATCAGACACCCTCATCCAGGCGAAGCAGCTGAGGTTGATCAGACCACGACTTGTGTTCAGGTGGCATATTCGCTCCTCCCATGGACCTCCACTCCTGATCCAGAGCCATCTCGAGGCTTTCTCCGCTGCTTCTGTGGTGTTCTTGATGGCTCTTCTCTTCATTCCGTTGATGCCCAGTAGAACGATTGCCCTGCAAAACCTCTGCAGCCAACCTTGATGGGCATGCACCTTGCCTTCCAACCCTGCTTACAGCAGTCTTTATACTTGGTCTTCTTCCTCCTCCAGACAATCCTCCCACAGCACTGTCAGTTCCAACAAGACAATGTTTTTGGTCGCCTCTAAGACCAGGAGGATGTCTGGCCTCAGGGTGGTCGTGGCAATGTGCTGTGGGAACTTCAACTGTTTCACCAGGTCTACAGCAAGCTGCCAGTCCTGCACAGTCGCTAGGATTCCTGACTGATTCCTGGCTGCAGTGGTTCTTGGCAGCTGCGCTCCGGCCTTCAGGAAGGTGATCATCTGGGTGGTGGGCCGTGCTCGTCTGCTGCTGCTGATTCCCATGCTGATGGCTTCTGCAATGGATTTAAGAACCTGGCCGTGACGCCAGGTGTACCGGCCCTGCACAAGAGCCTTTGGGTAGCTGCTCAGGATGTGTTCCAATGTCCCCCTGCCTGACATTGGAACGCATCCATTGTTAGCTCACCTGAGTTGTATCATAATGCCTATCAGCATGTCAGACATCTAACCCCCTCCCATCCCCATGCTGACCTTTCTGTTCTGGGCCTTCTCCACTGTTGGAGCGAGGCCTGATGCAATTGGGCTCCTATTCCACTTGGGCAACTTACAACCCAGTAGTAATAACATTGATTTCCCTAATTTCAAGTAACCCTTGCTTTCTGTCCCTCCCCATCCTAGTTCTCCGACTAGTTCCACTGTCCTCCTGATTAATTTTACTGATTGTATGCCTCATTGTCACACTCCCCTCACTTACAATGAACCATTCGACATTTCCTTGATCGTCTGCTTTGATCTGTCGTTTTCATCAGTTACCATTCAAGGAACTGAAGAAGCTGGTTTAAACTGAAGATAGACACAAAATGTTGGAGTAACTCAGCGGGACAGGCAGCATCTCTGGAGAGAAGGAATCTTACTTAATTACTTAAGGGCCTGTCCCACTTGCGTGTCCTTGGCATGCAAATTACGCGACCTCGAGGTCGAGTTGAGCTATCATGGTCCGGCGAAGGTTGGGCGCGATTACATGCGTGAGAGAGCGTGACCTCATTTGAAGATGGACACAAAGCTGGAATAACTCAGCGGGACCGGCAGCATCTCTGGAGAGAAGCAGTGGGTGACGTTTCGTGTCGAGACTTCTTCAGTCTGAAAAGAAGGGTCTTGACCCGAAACGTCACCCATTGCTTCTCTCCAGAGATGCTGCCGGTCCTGCTGAGTTACTCCTGCATTTTGTGTATATCTTCAATTTCCTTGGCCCCGCTCTAGGAGTAGAAATGGGGGCAGATCCGGACCGCAACAGCCGTGAGCCCCAGGCCTAGTTTGGCGATCACTTGCCTGCTTCTGCTGCTGTTGAAGGTGAGACGTTGCATCATGCCAGGGTCTTGGGCCTGTCACACTTTGGCCGTCAGTTCCGCGACAGGCTGTTGGCGCGCAAAGATTTTGTTCACTACAAAAATTTCGGAGCCCCGTGCGATGTCGCACACAACTATATACCCCTCCGCGCTTCTAAGTGGGACCGGCCCTGCACGGACATATGACGCCTGTATGCCTCAATGCGACCACGAGGTCGTGTAATTTGCATGCCAAGGACACGTAAGTGGGACAAGCCCTTTAATCTCTCCCAGAACTCTGTTCTGTAATATATCTATTAATTTTGGTGTTTTATTAAGAGATATTAGAGGGCATATTACTTGTATTTTACCTCTTCAACCCTCACCCTGAACACCGGCGTTCCACAGGGCTGTGTGCTGAGCCCCCTCCTCTACTCCCTCTTCACCTATGACTGCACACCTGTACATGGTATTAACACCATCATCAAGTATGCAGATGATACAACGGTGATTGGCCTCATCAGCAACAACGATGAGTCGGCCTACAGGGAGGAGGTCCAGCACTTAGCAGCATGGTGCGCTGACAACAACCTGGCCCTTAACTCC
Organism: Raja brachyura; assembly: GCA_963514005.1. Next base: position 4,915,910 of record OY740785.1, read on the forward strand.
AAGAAGACCAAGGAGCTTATTGTAGACTTCAGGAAGTCCAGGGGCGGCACGCACACCCCCATCTACATTAACGGTACGGAGGTGGAGCGTGTTTCTAGCTTCAGGTTCCTGGGAGTCAACCTCTCCGACGACCTCTCTTGGACCCACAATACCTCAACTCTGATCAAGAAGGCTCACCAGCGTCTCTTCTTCCTGAGGAGACTGAAGAAGGTCCATCTGTCTCCTCCGATCCTGGTGAACTTCTACCGCTGCACCATCGAGAGCATCCTTACCAACTGCATCACAGTTTGGTATGGCAACTGCTCTGTCTCCGACAGGAAGGCATTGCAGAGGGTGGTGAAAATTGCCCAACGCATCACCGGTTCCTCGCTCCCCTCCATTGAGTCTGTCCAAAGCAAGCGTTGTCTGAGGAGGGCGCTCAGCATCGCCAAGGACCTCTCTCACCCCAACCATGGACTGTTTACCCTCCTACCATCCGGGAGGCGCTACAGGTCTCTCCGTTGCCGAACCAGCAGGTCCAGGAACAGCTTCTTTCCGGCGGCTGTCACGCTACTCAACAACGTACCTCGGTGACTGCCAATCACACCCCCCCCCCCCCCCCCCCGGACACTTATTATTATTTATTCAAATCATTTGCTGTGTCGCTCTTCCAGGGAGATGCTAAATGCATTTCGTTGTCTCTGTACTGTACACTGACAATGACAATTAAAATTGAATCTGAATCTGATTTTCATATCGAGGTTGTAATAGCCTCGACCGTGCCATCTTGTCTTGGCCCTCAAGCCTCTCTTATTAACATGCTGTGTAAATGTATGTTGATCAAATTCTCACCAATGTATTTCAGACAGACTCTAGATTTTCGGGTGTCGGTGAACTCTCTGCTGGCGAATGGGTATTTAAAGTTGGGATCGACTGTTCCAAGTCAAGCAAAGGAGCTGGCCGAGAAGGTACTATTATTAATGTTATCAAGTTATGTACTGTGTTATCATGAGATGATAGGAGCAGAATTAGGCCATTCGGCCCATCATGTATACTTCACCATTCAATCATGGCTGATCTATCTTTCCATCTTAACCCCATTCCCCTACTTTCTCCTCGTAATCCCTGACACCCGTGCTAATCAAGGATCTATCTATCTCTGCCTTAAAAAAATATCCAATGACTGCCTCCACAGCCTCCTGTGGCAATGAATGCCACAGATTCACCATTCTCTGGCTGAAGAAATTCCTCCTCATCTCCTTCCTACTCTCTAGAATTTAGGAGATTGAGAGGGGATCTTATAGAAACTTACAAAATTCTTAAGGGGTTGGACAGGCTAGATGCAGGAAGATTGTTCCCGATGTTGGGGAGGTCCAGGACAAGGGGTCACAGTTTAAGGATAAGGGGGAAATCCTTTAGGACCGAGATGAGAAGGAATTTTTTCACACAGAGTGGTGGGTCTCAGGAACTCTCTGCCACAGAGGGTAGTTGAGGCCAGTTCATTGGCTATATTTAAGAGGGAGTTAGATGTGGCCCTTGTGGCTAAGGGGATTAGAGGGTATGGAGAGAAGGCAGGTACGGGATACTGAGTTGGATGATCAGCTATGATCATATTGAATGGCGGTGCAGGCTCGAAGGGCTGAATGGCCTACTCCTGCACCTAATTTCTATGTTTCTATGTTTCCTAAAGGAACATTCTTTAATTCTAAGGCTATGACCTTTGGTCCTCGACTCTTCCACTTGTGGAAACAACCCCTCCACATCCACTCTATCCAGGCCTTCGAGATAGACAATAGGTGCAGAGTAGGCCAGTTGGCCCTTCGAGCCAGCACCGCCATTCACTGTGATCATGGCTGGTCATCCACAATCAGTACCCCGTTTCTGTCTTTTCCCCATATCCCTTGACTCCGCTATCTTTAACTCTTGAAAGCATCCAGAGAATTGGCCTCCACTGACTTTGAAGGCAGAGACTACCACAGATTCACAACTCTCTGGGTGAAAAAGTTTTTCCTCATCTCCGTTCTAAATGGCCTACCCCTTATTCTTAAACTGTGACCCCTGGTTCCGAACTCCCCCAACATTGGGTACATGTTTCCTGCCTCCAGCGTGTCCAATCCTTTAATAATCTGTTTCAATAAGATCCCCTCTCATCCTTCTAAATTCCAGTGTATACAAGCCTAGTCGCTCCATTCTTTCAACATATGACAGTCCCGCCATCTCGGGAATTAACCTCATGAACCTACGCTGCACTCCCTCAATAGCAAGAATGTCCTTCCTCAAATTTGGAGACCAAAACCGCACACAATACCCCATGTGTGGTCTTACTAGGGGCCTGTACCACTGTAGAAGGTCCTTTTGCTCCTATACTCGACGACTCTTGTTATGAAGGCCAACATGCCATTAGCTTTCTTCACTGCCTGCTGTATCTGCATGCTTACTTTCAGTGACTGATGAACATGGACACCCAGATCACGTTGTACTTCCCCTTTTCCTAACATGACGCCATTCAGATATTAATCTGCCTTCCTGTTCTTGCCACCAAAGTGGATAACCTCACATTTATCCACATTAAGCTGCATCTGCCATGCATCTGCCCACTCCCCCAACCTGTCCAAGTCACCCTGCATCCTCCTCACAGTTCACACTGCCACTCAGTTTTGTGTCATCTGTAAATTTGCTAATGTTACTTTAATCCCTTCATCTAAATCATTAATGTATATTGTAAATAGCTGCGGCCCCAGCACCGAGCCTTGCAGAACCCCACTTGTCACTGCCTGCCATTCTGAAAGGGGCCTGTTAATCCCTACTCTTTGTTTGCTTCCTGCCAACCAATTTTCTATCCATGTCAATGCCCTACCCCCAACACCATGTGCTGTAATTTTGCCCACAAATCTATGTGGGACCTTATCAAATGCTTTCTGAAAGTCCAGGTACATTACATCCACTGGCTCTCCTTTGTCCATTTTCCTAATTACTTCCTCAAAAAATTCCAGAAGATTAGTCGAGCATGATTTCCCCTTCGTAAATCCATGCTGACTCGGACCGATCCTGTTACTGCTATCCAAATGTTCGGCTAACTCATCTTTTATAATTGACTCCAGCATCTTCCCCACCACCGATGTCAGGCTAACTGGTCTATAATTCCCTGTTTTCTCTCTCCCGCCTTTCATAAAAAGTGGGATAACATTAGCTACCCTCGGTTCCGAACTGATCCTGAATCTATGGAACATTGGAAAATAATCACCAATGCGTCCACGATTTCTATAGCCACTTCCTTAAGTACCCTGGGATGCAGACCATCATGCCCTGGGGATATATCAGCCTTCAGCCCCATCAGTCTGCCCAGCACCATTTCCTGCCTAATGTGAGAGATGGGCCAAATCATGCTGTAAACGTCTGTGAGGCTCGCTGGGAAATGGCGCCACAATCTGGAGCCTCTGGGTCAGAGCGAATGACTGGTCCCGAACAGCGGCAGCAGCGGCCACGTGAGCGACACCACCGCCTCGGGACACGGGGGGGGGGGGGGGGGGGGGGAGACATGCCCCCGCCATGCTTTGAGAGGTGGGGGAACAATCCCCCCCCCCCCCAATGTTTTGTAATCCGGACTTTATCAGATGCTTTCTATAGCAATGTTACAAAATTTTGAGATTTAAAAAATCAAGTCTGCAATTTATCCCATCAGATAAAGCATAAAAAGAAGTTTAATTTGACACCTAATTTACTTTCATATCTTCAGTATTAAGAAAGTTATGGCCATTTTCATACTCGGAAATTAGCATCTTGCTCCCCATTGCCTTTTTTCTCCCCTACGGAAAATCCTTCTGGTTGTCAGTGCTCACGGCTTTTGAAGGTGATTTTTAAATTACTCTAGTTAACAAATAATTTAGAGTAATTTAAAAATACCTTCATTGATGAAATGTCGTAGCGATTTTTCTTCCGCAACGAAATCGCCCGACATTCATCGATTATCCAGGTCTATGGAAAAACGGCACTTTAAGCCCGCCCCCCCTTTGAAAGGCGCCAAAGTCGCGCACACTGGGAGCGGCAGAAGTGCAGCGCCGCTAAAGGTAAGTTTTGTAACATACCTACTTTCTAAGGGCTGAATCGGCCCGTTCGCGGGGCCTTTAAGCTCCCGGCGCGGCTTAAAATCAAACTGCTGCATCGAGGCTCCCGATGTTGAAGCCTCCGCCGGTCGATGAAAAGCCCTGCGAACAGGCCGATTCAAGCCCCACAATTCGGGGTGGACAAAGCTGCTGGAGTTCAGAGTTGGACACCAACCAGGTCAGCTTCTGATGTTACTGTCCACAGGGCCCACGGCCAAAGCCTCGCGTGTATGCGCTTGTGTGCGCGCGGCCGGCAAGAAATTATGTGTCGTCCCCCCCCCCCCCCCCCCATGTTTTGATAGCGATTTCCGTGCCTGACTGGAGATTGTGAATATGTCAATCCTTGTATGAAAAAAAATATTTCACTGTGCGTTTGCACATGTGACAATAACGCACCATTGAACATTGATTCTCGGAGCATTATCGTTATTTTTGGTATGAAGTTAATATTGTATCACCTTATGATTTAAATCTTTAGAGGAGAAAGATTCAATTAAGTCAAATGTACAAAGGTGAGTTCAACTCAAAGCCAATACCAATGGTCCTGGCTTAACGTCTGTTCACTGATCATCGTTTCATTTTGAACAAAGCTGCAAGTGTAGGCTGCTAATTATTTTATTTTATTCTTAATGTAGTTAACTTGTGATGATGTGATTACTGAGATCGCTGTTGGCCAAGCAATCATTAATTTCAAAGTGAACCGATCCTTACTGGCTGAGGTGAGTATGTTTTATCCATGTGCTACTTTCAGAAGTTCTTTGCAATTGCTTAGAAGCATGATCACACTTGGAGTGCAAATGACCCGCTCTGCTTCTTGAGTAACAATGATCTTCTTTGTTTTTTTTATGTAACAGGTTGTTTTGCAAGAGGTCTTCAAGAAGGGTTCAAGATACGGAATAGCAAGTGAACTCTTCAGCAGCTACCCCTGTGGGCGAGTTATAGTTGAATTTAGGCAAGTGTCCGATGCAGAATGGACCATAAATTAGAGTAAAATTTGTCCTTTTTTAATTTCAAATTGATTATTTTTTAAGCTTTTAAGTCCTTTCATTCATTTACATTTGTAATTGACTTAGCATAGCACGGAATGACTTAATATAGCACTGAAATAGGCCCTTCTGCCCATCTCGTCCATGCCGACCAAGATGCCCATCTAAGCTCGTCCCATTTTGCCCATATCCCTCAAACTTTCCTATCCATGTACCTGTCCAATTATCTTTTAAATGCTGTTATTATTTCTGTCAACCATCTCCCCTCGGAGCTCGTTCCATATACCCACCACCATCCGAATGAAAATGTTGTCCCTTGGTTTTGTACTAAATCTTGTTCCTCACACCGTAAACATACATAACTGGTTTTTGATTCCCCTAGCTGAGTAAATGCCTGCTCAGTGCATGGTGGCGCAGTGGTAGAGTTATTGCCTTACTACGGCGGAGACGCCTGACTATGGGTGCTGTCTGTACAGAGTTTGTACCTTCTCCCCGTGACCGCGTGGGATTTCCCCAGTTGCTCTGGTTTCCTCCTCCCACAGTCGAAAGACATACAGGTTTGTAGGTAAATTGCGTTCGGTAAAGATTGTAAATCTGATAGTGCGAGTGTATGGGGATCGCTGGTAGAGTCTGGGCCAAAGGTCCTGTTTCCGTGCTGTATCTTTAAACGTAACTAAGCTAAACTATGTGCATTCACCTTATCTATTCCCCTCATGATCTTAAACATCTCTGTAAAATCACTCCTCAGCTGGCTTTATGAATGATTTATTTTGCAAAGAATAGTTAAAAGTCAGGTTTTGATTACTCTGAACTCCAGGTTTAGAATAACAATAGAACTATTGAATATCAATAGTATAGAACTTCACCAATGATCATAAATTTCTACATCAGATTATAACAAGTTTGGGTGGTAAGGCTTTTCAGTCATCCGGGATGTTCCGTAAAAAGTGAATTAGATTTGAGCTGATATTGGGGAGTGAATTAATAATTCAACAAGGTGACGTTGGATAGAGTTAAAGTACACAACCTATTGGAAGCTCAGTTTGCTCTCACTTGGCCGATGTCTGGCTTCCACCATATTCTTGCAGTAGAACCTTTTAGATTAAGTGAAGAGTATTCCAAGATCTTGCTTAAATTCATGCCTTTAAGCTGGTGTACTGGCTTCAGTGTGGCGGATTGTGAGCTACATTTTGCAAGATCACCTGTTCTAACCCGCTTCAGTCAACGTGTATTTCATTGACTAGTCCACTTCAAGTTTGTGCCAGATCTTGCTGCATATGAACACAAATTGCTTGACAAATTGACAGTGCAGAACCCCATGTCTGTCCCCTAGGTTGAGCTGAGGTCATTGGTGAATCAATTGTACATGCAGCAATGGCCCGGTGCTTAGATAATTGGTCTTCAGTGACTGGAGTCATCTTTCTCTGTAGCTGCAAAAGAGGATCAGATGCAGGCAGGTGGGACTTGTGTAGAAGGGACTTGGATGTGGGCAAATTGGATCGAAGGGCCTATTTCCACGTTGTAAGACTCAATAACTCTAGAATCACATTTAACTCTGGTTCATCTTGAATAGTTTGCGGTAGGTCTTCAAATCTCAGGGGGAAGGTTGAGCAATGTTAACATTACGTTTCTCTGTTTTTTACAGTTCACCAAATATTGCGAAAAAATTTCATGCAGGACATTTGCGTTCAACAATCATAGGTGAATATTTTGTGTCCTTTGCTAATCCTAAACTAACATCAGATTTTAAAAATGTTTACTCGTTTGTCAGTACCTGAACGTTGCACGTAAGGCCAACATTTATCACCCATCCCCAATTTCCCGTGAACTAAATGGCTTGCCAGGCCGTTTGAGAGGGTATTTAAGATTCAACCACAAACCTAGTCTACAATCATACATGGGCAATGCCAGGGGAGGATGGCAGATTTCCTTCCTGAATCAGATGTGTATTTTCATAATAGCCTTTAGTTTTGTGGACGTCATTAACACTAACTTTTCAGATTCCAGATTATTAACTCTATTTAAATTCCATAGTTGCCATGATAGAATTTGAACTCTGGTCTCAGGATTGTTAGTCTGGGCATCTGGACTGTTCTGGTAGGCCCGCACTTCTGCCTGTTTTCATCCCACTGAATTTATCTCCTCATACCTTGACTCTGTCCTGCCTCTCTTTGTCCAATCTCTTTACCTACCACATCTAGGACGCACCTCATGCCCTCCACCATTCCCTGGGCCCCCATCATCTCATTGTCACAATGGATGTCTGGTCTTTATACACCAGTAACCGCCATCATGAAGATTTTGGGGCCCTCCACCTCTTGTGGAACAAAGATCCAACCAGACACCCTCCACCAATACTTTCATCCTCGTGGCAGAACATGTTCTTACCCTCTCAATGTGCCCTCCACTACATCGCAAGACCAGACGTAAACTAGGGGACTGTTTTATGGGGTACTGTCCACCTTGGCCATCCTGACCTTCTGGTCCATGCCATTTCAACTCCCCTTCCCGTTGCACTCTGACCTGTCAGTCCTTGGCCTTCGCCACAGCCAGGATGAGGCTAAACACAAACTAGTATAATACCTTGTATTCTGCTTGGGTAGCCTTTATACCCCAATGATTTGAACATTTTACTATTCAGGTAAACGCATACTCCCTGCAGTCTTTCCCCTCTCATTCTTTCCTTTTGGTAGTGGGAGAGTCTAGGACCAGAGGCCATAGCCTCAGAATAAAAGGACGTACCTTTAGAAGGTAAATGAGGAGGAATTTCTTTAGTCAGAGGGTGGTGAATCTGTGGAATTCATTGCCACACAGAGCTGCAGAGGCCAAGTCAATGGATATTTTTATGGCGGAGATTGACAGATTCTTGATTAGTACGAGTGTCTGGGGTTAGGGAGAGAAGTCAGAAGATGGGGTTGAGAGGGAAAGTTAGATCAGCCATGATTGATTGGTGGAGTAGATTTGATGGGTCGATTGGCTTAATTATGCTTCTAACTTATGAACTATTTACACTTCTCTGGCTTATGTATTCATGACCTAAGTGCAAGCCTAGAAACTGAGACCTTTTAATGTGTAGATAATGGCCCTACCAGAGCCCAGACCAATGCCAGAACTGTTTGGCAACCTTTAGTCAAGTATGCTTCCTACTACCTAGGTAAGAAGTGAAAAGCTTGTCAAGATTATAGATGTCAAAATTGATCTACAAATAACAGGTGTAAAAATAATAGGTTAATATTAGTTTTGAGATGTGTCACAGAAAGGAAACGGGCCCTTCAGCCCATCGTGTGCATGTCAACCAAGTTGGTATACTGGGCTAATCCCATTTGCCTATATTTGTTCCATAGCCCACTAAACCATTACTATTAATGTGCCTGTCCAAACGTCTTTTAAAAGTCATAATTGTATTTGTTTCTATAGCTCCTTCTGGCAACTTAGTCCAGATACAGACACCAGTCTAAGTGATAAAAGGTCCCTCTTAAGGGCCTATCCCACTGTACGAGGTAATTCAAGAGCATTCCCGAGTTTAAAAAAAAAAAAAATCAAACTTGTGGTAAGCACGTAGAATGAACGTCAGAGCTCGGGATATCTCCTAGCGGCTCATAACGCTAACAGCAGGTGCTCTGGAAACGCGGTAAGTTCGTGAAGACTCGTTAAGATTTTTCAACATGTTGAAAAATGTCCACGAGAGCCCCGAGTACCTACGGGCGGCTATTAACGTAAATCTCCGAGTTCGAATCAAGGGAAACTCGGGAGAACTCTTGAAGTAGCTCGTACAGTGGGACAGTCCCTTTAAATCTATCCCTTCTCGCCTTGTTTCTATGCCCTCATGTTTTAGGATTCTCTACCCTGGGGATAAAGACTGTGAACAGTCAATCATTCATCATCACATCTCGGAAATATATTTATGACTCTGTTGTGCTGTTTTCTTAGGCAACTTCATAGCTAACCTTAAGCAAGCTTTGGGAGATGATGTGATCAGGATCAACTACCTTGGTGATTGGGGCTTGCAGTTTGGTAAGTGCCGTGTGTATGGAAGAGTATGTATTTATTTTAACCAATATTTGCACTCCCTGAAGTCATATTTTTACATGTATTTGAACTAATTGTGCAATATTAATAGGAGTCAAGCAATTACCACGCCCTACATTTTCCTTCGGGTACTGAGGTAATTAGCCTTTGCTTGTAAATGTTCGTCTCTTCCAGGGCTAATATTAGCGTGCTCCTTGCCTGTGTAGGTGACAGGAGCAACTGATCTGAAGTCATGGATACAATCCAGTTCTCCTTGTGACGTGGGTATCCCAGCTAATAGAAACAACAGAAAATACGGGCTGCTTTCAGTTGAGTTGAATGAGATGATTCAGTGACATTGGGGTATTTTCTGCCCCTATGATGTTTTGCATCATGATTGTGGCATTAAAAAAAAAACAATAACCGTTCTTGGATCTTTGTTCATCAATTCAGGATTACTAGGAGCAGGATTTCAGATGTTTGGTTCAGAAGAGAAGCTTAATGCAAATCCCTTGCAGCATCTTTTTGAGGTAAGTAAAACTATAGAAATGTGAACATAGAATTACTGAGGAGCAATATTGTTTTCAACAAACCTTAGATTATTGTTGATGCAGAAAATCTGTACAGCATACGTTACCATGTAATAGATATTCAAGTTGATAATTGCAGTCAAGTCTAGAATGTTAAGATGTGGAGATGAACTGGCATATTGCAATATTGTCACAGTTCTTATTTTTAATGCAGATATGTTCCTGTATTAATCAAAGGATTAGATGCACAAAGATCAATAGCCTGCTCAACTCCTCCAAAAAGACCATTCAAAACTGAACGTAGAGTTACGCATCAAAAAGTTAGTACTTGACCTCCTTAATTAAGAACATAATAGGCAAGTGTGTACATTAGAGAGTGCTGAGCAATCAAACATCAGATAATCTGTGGGAAGGGCACAAAACTAAACTTTGCACCATCAACATGCATGAAATCGCTTTTACTATTTCAGTTTATTACAAAGTGGTTGTACATACTTTGTAATGTGGGACAAAAAATTGGCGTGGAAAGTATAGAAGGTACATGTAGAAGTATAGTGGCCTGGATGAGGTCAGGGTCAGGGAAGCCCCGTGGGCAGACAATCGTCCCTGTCCCTCAAGAGCCAAAGGGGGTGACCAAAGAAGTGGCCTAACCCCCAGGGACCGCCACAGGACCCCACCCCCCGCTAAGAACCAGAGGCACGAAACGGACATGAGGGCGCACGCGGTGACCAGCCCGGCACAGGAACATGCAACCGACCAACAGGTGCAGGGGACGGAGTAGCCACTGGAGGAGGTACCCTAGATGGAGGGCACCCTCGCTTACGGGACTGCGCTACAAGCACCGGCCGATCAATGGTCAATATGCGCAGGCTTCAGCCGCGCAACCGAAACAGTCTCACGGCGACCCGCCATGTTCAGGACGAAAGTGGATGAGCCATGTTCCAGGACCCGGAAGGGACCCTCGTACGGCCGCTGGAAGGCCTGCGCGGCGTTCTTCAACCCAAACGGCATCCGCGAAAATTCAAACAGTCCAAACGGTGTAATAATTGCTGTCTTAGGGATATCATCGGGATGGACCGGAATCTGATTGTACCATCGCACGAGGTCCACCTTGGAGAACACCGATGCTCCAGCCAGATGGGCATTGAAGTCCTGAATGTGCGGCACCGGGTACCTGTCAGCGACAGTCGCATCATTCAGACGACGATAATCCCCACACGGGCGCCAGCCCCCTCCTGCTTTCTGGACCATGTGGAGCGGTAGTCAGAATATGGTGCTCCATCCCGTGCGGAGCGGAAGTGGGGTTCGAGGATGTCCAGAAAATCCGCCAGGATGCGCGCGAAAGTCGCATCTACGGACGACGGGACTATTAGGATGTGCAACCATATCACCAATGCGGAGGAAGACCGGCTCCAGCGTGACGGAGTGCACCAGGCGATGCCGCTTGACATCCACGAGGAGTGAATGGGCTCGAGCCCAGCAGCCACTGGGAAACGTCGGCGATGACAAACTCCCACGAAAAGCAGCTGCGGCCAAAGTTGAGGGAGATGGTGCAAACTCCGTAGGTGTGAATAGCACTCCCGTTCATCGCTGTGAGGAGGGGGCCACATTTGCCTGCACGGATGTCAGCGATGAAGGGAGGCAGCACACTCACCTCTGCCCCGGTGTCCACAAGGAACTGACCCCCGGTGCGGTGATCCCAGGCGAAGATGCGATGAATACGGCCGACAGTCGAAGGAATCACTGACGACCGGCCCCTGCGTTTCCCTGGGAATGCACGGAGGGGGCGACATTGCCTGGCTGCAGCTCCCCAGCGGCGATGATATTAGCACCAACCCAGTCTGGTGGAATAGCAGGTGAACTTGGCTGGGCTGAACTACAGCGCCCTATGCTGGCGTCGGATGGAACTGCCGATGTCCGCGCCCTGTCAGATCACACCTGGGACATTCAGGTGGCTGTATATTAAGATTGCAAGGACATTGCACTGACCAAATATAGGCCCTGTTCCATGATCTTTAGCTCACCTCCCACCCACTCTTGGCAGCTTTCCCACCAACAAGCTTCTGAATCATAGCCATACAGCCTGGAAACAGACCCTTCGCCCCAACTTACAGACCAACGTGTCCCATCTACACTAGTCCCACTTGCCTACTTTTGGCCTATATCCCTCTAAACCTATCCTATCCATGTACCTGTCTAAATATTTCTTAAACGTTGCGAAAGTACTTGCCTGAACTAATTCATCCTGCAGCTTGTTCCATGCACCCACCGACCTTGTAAAGGTTACCCCTTAGATTACCATTAAGTCTTTTCCCCCCCCCTCACTTCTGTGTGCGGAGCCATAGTCTTCGAGTTCTCGATTCCCCTACTCTGGGCAAGAAACTGTGCGTTTACCTGATCCATTCAAGTTGGCTGTTGCATGGAAACCTTTTGGGAGGAAATATTAAACTTGTCACACCATTGAATTTGTTTGGACTAGTGAGATGGTATCGTATCTGTTCACAAATCTACTTTAATTCTTTTGGATTCGACATGTTCCAAATTGTTAACTGACTGTATTTTCCGGCATCGTAGACGCTATTTTTTTTTTTTTTTTACCCTAAAATAAGGCCCGAAAATGTATCTGCTTCTTGGAGGCCGTAGGTTAGGTTGTTAGCCAAAAAAGATAGACAGGGAGTGGAGTTGGCTGAGCAATGCCACTCTCGTAGCGACTGCTCCGTGGAACCTACCACGCCGTAGATCCTGGAACTGTGTGAAGTGGGAAACGGCTGCAAAAGGACAGTGGGGGAGGGGGGGGGGGGGAAAGAGTTCATTTCCACAGCGTGTGGGGATTCTGGCCCGGTTCAGCACGACCTGGGCTGCACAAAGTAGCGAACTTGGCTGGGCCGCCAGGGGGAGGGCAGGAACGTTGAGATGGAGGGGGTCGGGGATCATACCAGCAACTCACTCACTCACCACTGCCGCGGCACTCGGGGCGCGGAGCCACCGCATTGTGGCCGGGGAGGGAAGTAGCTCGGGTGGCTGCGAGTGGCCACCGGGGCCGGACAGGAACCGGCCGCCACCTCAGCGCCTTCTGCCGGACCGCCCGCCAGCCACCCACGGTGTCCTTCGGCACAGGCGCAACCGGTGGAGGTGGTGGTTGGTGGGTAGCTACTGGGCGGAAGGCTGGCTGCTCCGTCCCGGGCTCTCTCTTTCTCTCTCTCTCTCGCCCCATTATGTGATCTCCCTGGGCCAAGAAGTCCCCGTCCCTCAGACTTGAACCGTGCAGTGCATTGTGGGACAGGCGAAGATGGAGGCTCCCCAGTCCTCATTGCCTCCTTGAAGGAGTTTCACATCTTCCTTTCTACTGACTAAACCAAACTCTTGATCCTGTCCCGCCAGCCTTTTTTTTAAATTTAGCAACTCAAAATGGGGGTGCGTCTGCGGCGCAGGTGCTTATTTGCCGCCGGGAAATACGGTAATAAACTTGAAAAATGATCGTGTCTCTGACCCGATCAAATAAAACAATGAATCCAGATCAGTTTATCAGTGTAATACTTTTGTTATAAGGGTGCACAGAGAATTCACTTTCAGCCATAACACAGATGATCCTGTTGGTGTCATGATTCCTCCATTCAGAAGCAAGTGTTTTGGTTTATAGGGCATGATAAACTTCCATTTGGTTGATCTTTTTTTGTTCCCAATCCCTCCCCTTGAAAGCGACAACTCGTGTAATGAAATTGTGAAGTGTGCATCATAGGTGAACCTTGAGAGTAGGAGTATGCTTCTATTTTTGCAAGAAAAATATTGTAAATGAGGTTTTAAATGGTTTTGCAAGATGGTTTATTCAGGGCCAGAAATTAGAGCTGTACTTGAATTAAGTATTTTGTGAAGTCTATACCTATAGTCAATTACTTCATTTATGAAATGTCTAGCAGGTTATCCGATTGAAACTAGAACTCCCTGTACTAACATGAACAGTCGGATTACAATAAGACCAGAAGGATGGCCGGGGAGGGACCTAAACTCCCCCTTCAATTCCCAATCTGTCCTTTCTGTTCTGGGCCTCCTCCATTGTCAGAGTGAGGACCAGCGTCAATTGGAGGAACAGCACCTCATGTTTTGTTTGGGTAGCTTACACCCCAGCGGTATGAACATTGACGTTTCTAACTTCAAATAGCCCTTGCTTTCCCTCACATCCCCTCCCCCTTCCCAATTCCCCGTCCCCTCCCTCTTCGCAATTCTCCCACCAGTCTTACTGTCTCCAATTTTATTCTATCTGTCCCGCCCACTCCCCTGACATCAGTCTGAAGAAGGGTGTCGACCCGATACGTCACCTCCAGAGTTGCTGCCTGTCCCGCTGAATTACTCCAGCACTTTGTGTCTACTTACAATAAGACCAGTATGTGCGTTATATGGAAAGAAGTCTCAAACTGAAACGTCAGATGGGGGAGGGGGGAAGAAATGATCTTGAGCCAAAGAAGAAGATATTAGAAGGGGGTGGGGTTTAGGGTAGGACCCAACGTTTGAAAATACAAATTGGTTATAAGAAATTTCCTGTCGGAAGAGGTCAGTGGGGAAGTCAGGATTTTTGAAAGTAAATTCCAGAGATTGGATCTCAAATGGCCTATATGGTCACTAATGGGAACGGAAGCAGAGTTCAATGGATAGATTATATGCAGCAAACATTCAGGCAAACACATTTATTGATGAGACCTTAACATATAAACGGGTGGCCGCTGAAACCAATTAATAAGGTCATAGCTGGACTATTACGTCTGTCAAAAAATAGCAGTGTTGGAGTAACTTAGTGGGTTAAGCAGTATTCTTGGAGGACATGGAAAGGTGAAGCTTCGGGTTGGGACCCTTCTTCAGACTGTTACCTCTGCCACTTACCTGAACTAACTCCATATCCTTTTATGCCCTTAATGTTCACAAATCTACAAAGTCTTGTGTACACTCGTCAATTGAACTTCCACAGCTGTTTTAGGTAGGAAAATGCAAAGATTTTCTACCATCGGGATGATAAAAGTCCTGCTCATCTCAATGAAGCACACAGAATTCTCAAGAGGCCTGACAGGATGGATGCAGGCTAGATGCCTGTCTTGGCTGTGAGCGCCTTATTTTGGCACTATAACTCGCGGTTGAAGACAACCCAGGCTAAGCATACATCATGCCCCATTCATCCTGCCAAGCCCCTTGAGAAGTTCATTTGTTTCCTTCAGATCGCTTCTCAATCTTCTAAACTGATAGAGTACAAATTTGGGCACAGGACAGACTGCTTGGTAGATTTAATATCTCCTCGTACAACAATCTCACTATCCCAGCAATCCACCTAGCAAACCTAAACGATGAACCTCCTCTATTATGTCTCTCCTTCCTTGGGTAGAGAGATGTACAAAATACTCTAGATACGATCTCCTGAGCGCCATATAATTGAAATAAGAGGGACCAAAAGGTGGCGCAACAGTAAGGTTATTGCCTTAACAGCAGCAGAGACCCGGGTTTGATCCGGACTACAAACTCTGTACAGACAACACCCGTACATTCTCCCTGCGACCGCGTGGGAGTGGACCGGGGGCTCTGATTTCCTCCCACACTCGAAAGATGTAAAGGTTTGGAGGTTAATTGATTTCAGTAAAATTATAAAAAATATCCCCAATGTGTAGGATGGTGCTAGTGTACGGGGTGAAGATGAAGATTTTGTGGTCAGTAAACATTTCTGCAATCTTGGTCTGTAATCTTTTGTTATTTTAATTGATAGGAAATAACTTACTGGAGAGGGGTAAAGTTTGCTTTTCCAGTGGGAAATGTTTTCACTACTTTTCTTATCGGAAAACAGGAATTCTTCTTTCCTGAAAAATGGGAAATTCTACCATTTTGGGTCAAGAAAATCAAATGCTGGAACTTAGAAAAGGCTTTCCACATGAAAGATAATTATTCTGTTCAGTGGAGATAAATTGTCAAATGCAAAGATCTGATAAATTGTCACTAACAGTGGGTTAAATCTTGTACAAAAGTTATTCAGCTGGTTTATTAATACTGAACTCTCGAATGTGAACTTGCAGATTTATGTTGAAGTGAGCAGACTGGCAGAGGCCCGTGAAGACATCCAAACGGCAGCACAAGAATTTTTCAAGAAGCTGGAATGTGGGGATAAACAGACCTTGGCATTATGGCAGCACTTTAAGACGATAAGCATTAAAGAATATGAGAAAACCTATCAGGTGAGAAATTATGAACCATAACTGCACTGACAAGGGAAATTTGTATTTTTGTGTGGGAAGGAACTGCAGATGCTGGTTTACACCGAAGATGCACAAAAAACTGGAGTAACTCAGCAGATCAGGCACCATCTCTGAAGAAAAGAAATGGGTGACGCTTCGGGTCGAGACCCTTCTTCAGACTTTTACTTACATTGGCCTCAACCATCACAAACGACAGGAAACAAGGGTGGCACAGTCGCTCAGCGATAGAGTTGCTGCCTTACTGGGCCAACGACCCCGGTTCGATCCTGACCATGGCTGCTGTCTGTACGGAGTTTATACGTTCTCACTGTGACCGTGTGCTCCGAGTGCTCCTGTTTTCCTCCCACATTCCAAAGGCGTACAGGTTCATAGATTAATTGGCTCCAGTAAACAAAAATTTTAAATTGTCCCTAATGAGTAGGAATTTATAATATAAAATGTTCTCAAAAGCACATCAACAAAAATACTTGAAGATATATAGATTCCTTAACTTAGAATATGTGTTACAGTCCTGTATTAGCCTGATATCCAATTAATTCGATACAAATTAGATTTATATAGCATTTAAATGTTATGTATTTTTCCCACCAGTGCTTCTTTCAACGAGTAATAATGGTGCAGTCACAATTTGTTTAAGCAGTTAAGATTTCAGCCCGTTATATAGGTGTTCAAGAAAATTCCCTTCAATGGCTCGGACAACAAAGTTAAAACGCGGCTACAATTTTATAAATAAAAATGAATGTATTAATCATGTCCATGTGTAAAGATTCAATCTAATGAAAAAGGTAATGGAGACTCTTGCAAAAGTTACAAAGCAGACATCAGTATTTCCCCTCGACATAAGGAATTGCACTTGCTGGAATCATGCATAGAACAAAGTGCTGGAGTAACTCAGCAGGTTATGAATCATCTCTAGAGGACATGGATATGCAACGTTTCGGGTCGGAACCCTCATTCAGATTAATCGTGGTAGGGGAAAGGGAAGTGGGCGCATGACAGTGTTTCCTCACTGAGTATCAGAGGAATTGTTGCCATGTGTAGGATTTGCCTTGTCTGAGTCTCTTGTTCTCTCTGCCCAGACCTCTCATAACACCAGACTTGGTCAGGTTGGCCTCTGCTGCACTATTTTAGGTGCCAACCTGGAATAATCCAAGTGCAATGGATGACCCATTTAAGAGTCAAAGATTAACTTATACGTTTAATGTATTGATAAATTAAAAAAACTAAAGCCTGGGATAAATTAGTTCACAAAGGAGGAGCATTGTTCACCAAAGAAAAGTCCTGCTGTAAAAACAGGGAAGTACCCAGCAGGCCAGGTGACAGCTCTGCAACTGAAAACAGAGAAAGTTTTAGGTCTGTGACCTTTATATAGGCTCTGATGAAATGTCACCGTTGAGAGAGGAGCCGCGCCGGGGACCCACCAGGAAGGCCCCGGCTGCCCACGGAGGATGGACTCGGACAGAGGGCCAGTAAGCAGACTGGCTGTGGGAGGGTGTGCACTGCCTTGATGGTGGAGTGGGCCACTGGAGTCTCGGCTGGACTGGGCACCACTCCAAGAGGCTGAGTGCGTGGACCAGACACAGCGGAGGACACCACAGCCACACTTAGCCAGGCTGGCCCTGCAACACCCCCCAGGACAACAGGCCTCTATGGTCAAGTCAAGAACCCTGCACTGAGAACAAAAGTGACTAGAAAATGGTGTCAAATCTGGTGACTCTGTATACTGTCTCAGAGTACTACTACTAAACACTAGTATTCTATCTGAGATGGTTATCTAAGATGTATCTAAGTGCTTATGTTTAGTGATACTTGTACTGAGCCTTATTCAGAAATTAATTTCACTCTACCTTGGTACCTGTGACAATAAAGTACTATTGAACTATCTGATTTTTACCTTAACAATGTCACTGAGGTTTTCTCATCCTAAACATTAAACAGTATTTGAATGTTGATTTACACGGTTAAATACTTTTTGAAATGATTGATGCATATTGTTTTTGGTTGATCAAACCTGAATTGTAGTGCATTTTATTGCAAGGGTCAATTGAACAGTTATCATTGAAGTTTATCTAATTTTTAAATGTTATATCTGTTCCAAAAGCGACTTGGTGTGCGCTTCGATGAGTACTCTGGAGAATCCTTGTACCATGTCAAAGCACAAGAATTCGTGCACATGATTGATCAGAGAGGACTACTCAAGAAAGCAAAGTAAGGTTAGATTTTAATGGTTACAATTTATAAACAACAGTTTTATAAAAATAGTTGAAGCATAGGGTGGCACAGCGGTGGGTCTATCTTACAGCACGGGTTGGATCCTCACTACGGGTGCTGGCTGTGTGTAGTTTGTACATTCTCCCTGTGACCGTGGGTTTTCTCCAGGTGGGCAGGTTTCCTCCCACGCTACAAAGACGTACAGCTTTGCAGGTTAATTGACTTTTTGGTTTTTAAAAAAATGTAGATTGTCCCTAATGTTTAGGATAGTGCTGGTGTAAGGGGTGATCGGTAGTTAATGCGGACATGGTGGGCCGAAGAGCCCGTTACCACGCTGTATCTCAAGTCGAAAGTCATAACCAAAGCCTTCTGGCTCAGACAGATTCAGATGAGTTTATCGTCATATTGTCAGGGTGGAATGAAATTCCTTGTTCCCATGAAGCTTACAGAGTAAACAGTATAACATACTAATGATACATACAGGAATATAACCAGTGTAAAATAGTGCAAGATTATAGTGCAATCAAAAGTAGTGCAGAAAAGGTACTAAAATGCAATAATAGAATAGCCAAATGAGGTTGAGTTAGGAGTAAGTGTACATGGCTAGACATCTGGGAATGAGGTGTGAAAGACCTGGGGATCGGGGGTCTGATGGCAGACCCTGCAAAGTTCAAGGGTCTGATGGCAGTAGAGAAGATGCTCTTCATGGGTCGGGACGTCAGAGTTTTTAAGATCCTGTGCCACCTTCTAGGATATAGAAAAGAGAAAATGAAATGGCCTGGCAGGCATCTATCCTCGAGTTTACTTCCAGCCTGCTTGAGGCGGCATGAAGATGGACTAGATGGAAGGAAGTGACAAGCATCTGACGGACTGATCAGTGTTCACCACTCCATGCAGGTTCAAGCAGTCGAGAGCAGAGCAGTTGCTACACCAGACTGAGGTGCATCCCGTCAGAAGCAAAAGATAAAATCAAATTCATCGGGTAGAGGTTCTTTTCCTAAACTGGTAAACAAAGTTGCAATCTAAAAAAATTTACAAAGTAGCAAAGCAATGTTGATTAATCCTGAAAAAGACTTCCGGTTTAGATTTATTATTGACATGTGTATTGGGGACCTGTGAACAGCTTTGTTTTTGATTTGCATACTATCTGATTACACCATGTATAATACTATACATAAATCCAGTCAAGTCATACACGAGCACAAAAGCCTTGAGGCTTTTCCCCGTGTCCCCTCTGATATCAGACTTCTGAACAGTCTTTCCATTACCTAGTCTACGGTCCGATTCACCTCTATCTAACGTGGTCATTGGATTTTGTCTCTGAAACCGCTACAATGCGGTTGAGGGTGAAAAGAGGCATTGAGGAATGAAATTGACTATTAGATTCCAGATGGAAACTGCTGCTGTGGCTTTGGATTTTGTTGGTAAGGAGTGGCACACAGCTGAGAATATGACGGTGGCCTGAATGAAACCTGGTTGCTGGGTGTAGACAGGGGTGATCAGGGGGTGAGCTGATAGTAAACGGGTGCAGCTTTTGTTGCTGTTGCTTTTGTTATAAATCGATATGAAACTATAAATAGCAAGTGTAACAAATAGATAATAATGTAAAGATATTAGAGAAGGATAAAATACTCATCGCTGTCAAAGGCCATGGGTTGAAGATGATTGATAACGCATTATGGTCGCAATCGGAGAATACCATTTGTGCTTTTAATTAGTGCATCCAGGGAAGGCAGTGCATCCGTGGATAACAAGGGACATCAGGGATAGTATCAAAACTAAAGATGAAGCATACAAATTAGCCAGAAAAAGCAGCCTACCAGAGGACTGGGAGAAATTCAGAGTCCAGCAGAGGAGGACAAAGTGCTTAATTAGGAAAGGGAAAATAGATTATGAAAGAAAACTGGCACGGAACATAAAAACGGACTACAAAGGTTTTTATAGATATGTGAAGAGAAAAAGGTTAGTTAAAACAAATGTAGGTCCCTTGCAGTCAGAAACTGGTGAATTGATCATGGGGAACAAGGACATGGCAGACCAATTGAATAACTACTTTGGTTCTGTCTTCACAAAGGAAGACATAAATAATCTGCCGGAAATAGCAGGGGACCGGGGGTCAAATGAGATGGAGGAACTGAGTGAAATCCAGGTTAGCCGGGAAGTGGTGGTAGGTAAATTGAATGGATTACAGGCCGATAAATCTCCAGGGCCAGATAGGCTACATCCCAGAGTACTTAAGGAAGTAGCCCCAGAAATAGTGGATGCATTAGTGATAATTTTTCAAAACTCTTTAGATTCTGGAGTAGTTCCTGAGGATTGGAGGGTAGCTAATGTAACCCCACTTTTTAATAAGGGAGGGAGAGAGAAACAGGGAAGTACAGACCAATTAGACTAACATCGGTAGTGGGGAAAAAGCTAGAGTCGATTATTAAAGATGGGATAGCAGCACATTTGGAAAGTGGTGAAATCATTGGACAAAGTCAGCATGGATTTATGAAAGGTAAATCATGTCTGACGAATCTTATAGAATTTTTTGAGGATGTAACTAGTAGAGTGGATAAGGGAGAACATGTGGATGTGTTATATCTGGACTTTCAGAAGGCTTTCGACAAGGTCCCTCATAAGAGATTAGCATACAAACTTAAAGCACACGGTATTGGGGGTTCAGTATTGATGTGGATAGAGAACTAGCTGGCAGAGGAAGCAAAGAGTAGGAGTAAACGGTCATTTTCAGAATGGCAGGCAGTGACTAGTGGGGTACCACAAGGCTCAGTGCTGGGACCCCAGCTATTTACAATATATATTAATGATCTGGATGAGGGAATTGAATGAAACATCTCCAAGTTTGCAGATGACGTGAACCTGGGGGCAGTGTTAGGGGTGAGGAGGAAGCTAGGAGGCTGCAAGGTGACTTGGATAGGCTGGGTGAGTGGGCAAATGCATGGCAGATGCAGTATAATTGGATAAATGTGAGGTTATCCACTTTGGCGGCAAAAACAGGAAGGTAGATTATTATCTGAATGGTGGCCGGTTAGGAAAAGGGGAGATGCAACGAGACCTGGGCGTCATGGTACACCAGTCATTGAAAGTAGGCATTCAGTATTCCAACATTAAATGTTGGAATACTGAATGATAAAACAACTGTTAATTATATTACATTGGAAATCAAAACTTATCTAGAGGAAAATGACAATGGGGAGGTGGACCCATCCATACTATGGGACTCATTGAAGGCTGTAATACGAGGTAGGTTAATAGCGAGGGCATCACATATTAAAAAGGCCAGAATGAAAACCTATAATAAGTTGATAACAGACCTGAAGGATTTAGAACAGAAGTACAAAAATAATAAGGACCAGAGGACTTATAAGCAAATAGAAGATTTGAGGGGACAAATGGATGGAATATTGGGTCAAGAGGTGGAGAAAAAAGCAAGATTTGTAGAACAAGCACATTATGAGCTTGGCCCTAAATCCACTAAAATACTTGCCCGAAGGCTACTCAAACAACAGGCTGACAACACCATACACAAAATTAAGGACCCCTGTACACAAAATTTGAAGAGTAATCCAAAAGAAATAGAATATATCTTCCAGGAATTTTATAAAGAATTATATACACAAACCTCTACAGTAGATGGGGACTTTTTTAAAGTACAATAGATCTGCCCTGTATTGGAGAGACAGAGAATAAAATAATCACAGCAGAAGTATCACTGGAGGAGATAGAGAAGACAATTGGTAGGATGAAATCAAACCAGGCCCCAGGCAGCGACGATTTCCCTATAGAATGGTATAAAATATTTCGGAATGAGCTGAACCCACTTCTTCTGAGAACCTTTAACTGGATTATCAAAGAAGGCAAGACACCCCCGTCATGGAAAAGGCAATTATAACATTAATCCCCAAAGAGAACAAAGACAAGGAAAATTGTACCAACTACAGACTGATATCAATTCTAAATGTGGACTATAAATTATATTCTTCAATTATCTCCAAACGATTTGAAAAGTTCATGCCAGATTTAATTGATGTAGACCAGACTGGTTTTATAATAGGCAGACAAACGCAGGACCGCATTAGAAGAACCCTACCTATAATACACAAGATTCAAAAGGAAAGTACGCGTGCTGTCCTGATAAGTCTAGACGCGGAAAAGGCTTTTGATAGGGTTAATTGGGAATTCTTATATCAAACACTAGAAAGATTTAGCTTTACCGAAGAGTCAATTCATGTTATTAAAGCAATTTACCAGCAACCTACTGCAAGAGTAAAGGTGAATGGGTCCTTAACTGAGAGATTTGTGTTAGGAAGAGGAACGAGACAGGGATGTTGTCTTAGCCCTACCCTCTTTGCAATATATTTATTTATTTAATATATATATATATATATATATATATATATATATATATATATATATATATATATATAATCGCTCAAGCGATTCATCAAGATGGGGAACTGAGGGGAGTAACTATAAGAGACAGAGATCATAAAATTGGCTTTTTCGCAGATGATGTAATGATGTATCTCACGGAAGTAAACACCTTATTTCCAAGGATGATGGGGATCATAGATGAATTTAATTTTTATGCAGGATATAAAGTGAATATTTCAAAAACTCAAATCCTCCTATTTAATTGTCCTCCTCCAGAATAAATCAAACAATTATAATATTAAATGGGATTCAAAATCAATCAAATACCTAGGGATACATATAACAAAAAATATATCAATGTTGTATGGGGCCAATTATAATCACATCAACCAAAACATAAGAAAGGATATAGAAAGATGGTCCACCTACCCAATGGATTTTAGTAGTAAGATAAATGTGGTGAAAATGAATATTTTGTCAAGGCTACTGTACTTGTTTCAATCTCTGCCAATAGAGGTACCATTAAAACAATTCACGGAATGGGATAAATTAATATCTAGATTTATTTGGGGAGGAAACAAGACCAGAATTCGATACACTACACTCCAGTTGCCAAAGGACAAAGGTGGAATGGCACTTCCAAATTTTAGGATATATTTCTATGCAGCCCAACTTCGACCACTAATTAATTGGTGTGAGGACAGCTATATTACTAGGTGGAAAGAGATTGAGACATACATCCCTGACTTCCACATCCAAACACTTTTGGGAGAAAAAGCGCTTCCTGGACATATCAGGAGTATAATCGATCCAATAACGATATTTACTTTAGAAACCTGGTTCATTCTTAAACTGAATAAACGACAAAAAGTTTTAAGATGGATAGCTTTGGATAATGAATTTAAACCAGGGATGTATGACTCAACATTTAAAGAGTGGATGAAGAAAAGGATGACTGCATTTTGTACTGTTATTGAAAATGGAGAACTAAGAAGTTTTCAAGATTTGAAGGATAGATTTGCACTTCGGAACCAAGACTTGTTTAAATACCTCCAACTGAGAGATTATTACAATAAAAAGGTAAAAAGGGAGGCACTAGAAGAAAAGAATCCAGTGATAGAAGTGATAGTGCGTATCATCAAAAAACATTAAGGATTATTTCTGAACTTTATCATAGTTTAATGGAATGTCAAGCTAAAACTACATTTTATGTGAAATTTAAGTGGGAAAAGGAATTGAACATCACAATCTCAGAAAAAGAATGGCATCATATGTGTGCAACACTATAGATATCCACTAATTCACAAAATTGGAGAGAATTTAATTGGACATTTTTGATTAGTTTCTTTATTACGCCTAACATAAAAAGCAAGCAAATTCTAAGGCAGCAAACATGCTGGAGACAATGTGGTCAAACAGACGCAAATCATGCACATATCTTCTGGAGTTGTCCAAAAATGGAACCATTTTGGGACAGAGTGAATTCAGAATTAACGGAGGTATTAGGTTATACAGTCTGCAAGAAGTGTTCCATTTTATACCTGGGTAATATAAATACAGTGGTGCTGAAGGAAGATCATTACTTGGTTAAAATCCTACTCACAGCTGGCAGAAAGGCCATTACAAGAAACTGGCTTGCAGCGTACACACCCAGACTGGGTGGCATTCATAGCAAAAGGATTTGAGTACAAGAGCAGGGAGGTTCTACTGCAGTTGTACATGGTCTTGGTGAGGCCACACCTGGAGTATTGCGTACAGTTTTGGTCTCCTAATCTGAGGAAAGACATTCTTGCCATAGAGGGAGTACAGAGAAGGTTCACCAGACTGATTCCTGGGATGGCAGGACTTCCATATGAAGAAAGACTGGATAGAATCGGCTTGTACTCGCTGGAATTTAGGACATTGAGGGGGGATCTTATGGAGGCTTACAAAATTCTTAAGGGGTTGGACAGGCTAGATGCAGGAAGATTGTTCCTGATGTTGGGGAACTCCAGAACAAGGGGTCACAGTTTAAGGATAAGGGGGAAGTCTTTTAGGACCGAGATGAGAAGATCTTTTTTCACATAGAGGGTGGTGAGTCTGTGGAATTCTCTGCCACAGAAGGTAGTTGAGGCCAGTTCATTGGCTATATTTAAGAGGGAGCTAGATGTGGCCCTTGTGGCTAAAGGGACCAGGGGGTATGGCGAGAAGGCAGGTACAGGATACTGAGTTGGATGATCAGCCATGATCATATTGAAAGGCGGTGCAGGCTCGAAGGGCCGAATGGCCTACTCCTGCACCTATTTTCTATGATTCTAAAAGTGATCTGGAAGTTAGAAAAGGTCATGAGAGAGAAATTAAGAAACAAGGAACAGCGGTTAAGGGCGGCATAGTGGCTCAGCAGTAGAGTTGCTGCCTTACAGCGCCAGGCACATGGGTTAAATCCTGATTGGTGCTGTCTGTACAGAGTTTGCACGTTCTCCCTGTGACCGCGTGGGTTTCCATCCACATTCCAGAAACTCCAGTTTCCTCCCACATTCCAATGATGTGCAGGTTTGTAGATTAATTGACTGCCATAAATTGTCCCTAGTGTAGGATAGAACTAGAGTACAGGGTGATTGTTATTCGGCGTGGACTCGGTGGGCGAAAGTGCTTGTTTCCACGCTGTATCTCTAAAAATAAAAACTATAAGTTGCTAGCTTGCGAAGAAAAGACAAAGTCCTGGAGTAACTCTATGGATCAGGTAGCATCCCTGGAGAACAAGGATAAGTGATGTTTCAGAACAGTTTGAAGAAGTGTCCCAAACCAAAACGTCACCTATCCATGTTCTTCAGGGATGCTGCCTGACCCACTGAGTTACTCCATCATTTTGACTCTGAGAGAAAGATCTATTGGGACTGATTCATTCAAAGTCCTTCAAGAACAAATGGAAGTGGGATTGTGGCTAAGGAAACCGGAGGGCTGAGGCCCAGTGTCAAATGTAAACCAGCAGGGTAATTTACTTATAATAATAAGGTACAAGATGGCACCATAAATATAGCAACTGGTGCACTGTCTCAGTGTAATCTACTATTCGAGGCAGTAGCTCTACTAAATGCACTGCTGTGCTGCTTCCATTTATTTTTGTAAATTGTACGTTAAGGGACCAAAGAACTCTGTTGATTGTTTTGCCTTAATTATTTATTATCATCACCTACTTTTTAATTTCCAATCAGTGAGCTAATGTCTCTTTCCTGCCTGACGGCCTACAGTCCCTCTGCTGGTTATACAGTGGTCTGTTGTGTAAACTCAATACTTTAATTCTGCCTTCAGATTGTTTTATCCGCTGCGTTCTGTCATGTGACTGCCTCTCTTCCTCAATAACCATCTGGTGAAATTGAAACAACATTGCGTTTGGTTGGATGGTCCCCTCTGATGCAAACTCTCGGAGTTTAATTAATACCTGCAGTTCAGATTATATCATGTGTTTTTGCATTGTACAGAATAAGATAGAAGTGATTTGTTGTTAGTGTGTGTTTGATGTAGAACATCTTTACTCTGTGTCAACTGTAGTTGCTTGGTTGGTGGTAGTCGCTTCTGATTTATGGATTCAAATCCAACAACAGATATTTCAGCACTAGAATATAGATTGGCACACCTGTGGTGCAGTATTAAATGAGTGCTGTGAGTGCATGTTTTATTATTATTTAAAGTGTCCTATGGATAAAACGATAAAACACAGTCCCCTCCTGTCCTCCTGTAAGAAGCCATTACATTATTTTGAAGGGGTGGCGTGGTACCGCATTGGTAGAGTTGCTGCCTTACTGCACCAGCGCCTCGGATTCAATCCGGACTTCGTGGGCGGCCTGTACGGAGTTCGTGGGTTTTCTTCGCGAGTTCTGGTTTCCTCCCACTTTCCAAAGATGTACAGGTTTGTAGGTTAATTGGTTTTGATAAAAATTGTAAATCGTCCTAGTGTGTAGGATCGTGCTGGTGTACGGGGATCGCTGGTTGGTGTGGACCTGGTAGGCCGAAGGGGTGTAAGAAGTGACTGCAGATTACTGGAGTAACTCAGCAGGTCAGACTGCATCTCTGGAGAAAAGGAATAGGTGATATTTCGGGTCACCAAAACCAGAAAAAGGGTCTCAACCCGAAACGTCACCTGTTCCTTTTCTCCAGAGATGCTGCCTGACCTGCTGAGTTACTCCAGTAATATGTGTCTATCTTCGGTGAGCCGAAGGTCCTGTTTATGTGCTGTATCTCTTTTTAAAAAGCAGGAGTTCTCATCAATCAGCATTGTCAAAAACATCTACAGCTTGTTGACCGTAATAGCTTACGTGCGCAGCTGTGTTTCCTAAACACACAAGTGACACTTTTTATAAAAAGCTGCTGCTTTGGTTGCAACTCATTTGTACTTCATCTACTTCCAAACTCCTCTGTATTTGCCGAGGAGATAGACAGGAGGACGGAGGAACTAGGGGCAGTCAATGGAAGTGTCTTTAGAGCTGTCAGTGTTACGGTCGAAGAGGTGCAAAACGTACTATCGTGTATGAAGGTAGACAAATCTCCAGGGCCTGATCATATATATCCGAGGACATTGTGGGAAACCAGAGAGGAAATTGCGGGGGTCCTGGTTGAAATTTACGAGTTGTCTATAAATACAGGCAGGAGGGTGGCAAATGTTGTGCCTTTATTCAAGAAGGGCTGCAGGGCAAATGCTGAAGAGTGAGCTTAAGATCTGTCGTTGGGAAATGACTGGAGGGTATTCTGAGGGATAGGGTTTACGGTGCAGTTGCAGGCTCGAAGGGCTGAATGGCCTACTCCTGCACCTATTTTCTATACAGGCATTTAGAAGGACAAGGGCTGATTAGGGATAATCAATATGGTTTTGTACTTGGGTGGTCGTGTCTCAAAAATCTGATTGGGATTTTTGAAGACGTGACCAAAAAGGTCGATGAGGGCAGAGCTGTAGATGTATATATCGACTTCAGTAAAACATTCAACAAGGTTCCACATGGTAGGCTGCTCAGGAAGGTTAGATCGCATGGGATCCAACGAGAGATAGAAAAGGGTGAGGATGGAAGGTTGCTTCTCGGACTGGAGGTCTGTGACTAGTGGTGTACCTCAGAGTTCGGTGCTGGGCCCGTTACTGTTTGTCATCTATATCAATGATTTGGATGAGAACATATACGGCAAGATTAGCAAGTTTGCTGATGATACAAAAGTGGATGGTTTTGTAGGTAGTGAAGATGGTTGTGAAAAATTGCAGCAGGATCTCGATCAATTGGCCAGGTGGGCTGAGGAATGGTTTATGGGATTTAATGCAGAAAAATGTGAGGTGTTGCATTTTGGGAAGTCTAACATGGGCAGGACCTACACAGTGAATGGTAAGTCTCTGGGTGGTGTTGTAGAGCAGAGGGATCTAGGAGTGCAGGAACATAGTTCCCTGAAGGTGCAGTTTCAGTTAGATTGGGTGGGCAAAAGGGCTTTTGTCACATTGGCCTTCATCAACCAGAGTATAGAAGTTGGGAGGTCATGTTGCAGTTGTATAAGACGTTAGTGAGGTCACATCTAGAGTATTGTGTTCAGTTCTGGGCACCGTGTTATAGGCAATATGTTGTCAAGCTGGAAAAGGTAAAGAGAAGATTTACGCGGATGTTGCCAGGACTAGAGGGTCTTGGAAGAGGTTGAGTAGGGTAGGACTCTATTCCTTTGCGCGCAGGAGGATGAGGGGTGACCTTATAGAGGTGTATAAGATTATGAGAGGAATAGGTTGGGTAGATGCACAGAGGCTCTTGCCCAGAGTAGGTGAATCGAGGAGCAAGGGATATAAGTTTAAGGTGAAGGGGAAAAGATTTAATAGGGACCTGAGGGGTAGCTTTTTCGCTCAAAGGATGGTGGATATATGGAACAAGCTACCAGAGGAGTTGAGGCAGGGACTATCCCAACATTTAAGAAGCAGTTAGACAGGTTTGGAAGGATAAGGACCAAATGCTGGCAAGTGGGACTAGTGTAGCTGGGACATGATAGCCGGTGTGGGCAAGTTGTGCCAAAGGGCCAATTTCCACACTGTTTCACTCTATGACCACTTATGTTTCTATGTTAAAAGTTAACAAATGCTGTGCCATTCAGGATGGCAATAAGCCAAGGCCGTGCCACGCACGAGTCAGAATGACCTTGCCTTTCTTCCCACTCCTCATGATTGTTTGGCCCAATGTTTCATCCATTGGTTGGGAATGTGAAACTGGGACCAAGATTAGAACATCAGCTGACACTTGAACAATAAGATTTGTTTCTGCATGGTTCATTTGCGGCCTGCCTTCAGGGCGGGTGTTACTGGGCGGGCGTGAGTGTCTTTTTTTTTTGTCTAGTTAAATATAGTGGTTCGTGTGTTTTTTTTTTGGTACTGTTTCTAACTGTGTATGGGGGGGGGGGGGGGGGGAACTTTTAAAATCTCTTCCCTGCACGGGAGACCCGACTTTTTCCCTGTCGGGTCTCTGTTGTCGTTGAGGCCTAGCACCGTGGAGCGGCCTCCGACCGGGACGAGCTGGGAACCTGTGGAGCTGCGGACTTACCATCGTGGGGCTGGCCGGCCTTGGAGCGAGGGGAGTGGTGGTGGCTCGCCGCTGCGGCCCGACCCCGGAGCTCCAGCTCCAGCTGCGCCCCGCTCCGTGGCTCCAGCTGCGGCCTGACTCCGGAGCTCCAGCTCCAGCTGCAGCTGCAGATCGGTGGACTGTCGGGATATCGGGAGCTTGCGGGTCCGGGTGGGAGACTGCTTTCCGGAGCTCCCGCAACACAACTTCTCCAGCCCGTGTCGCGGGGTTGGAACGACCCAGAGAGGGGCGGTACATCGCCCAGCGCGGCTTCAATGGCCGCGGGACATTCCAGCGCCTGCCGGGGGCTCCAACGTTGTGACTTTTGGGCCTAGAGCGGGGCTGTACATCGCCCAGCGTGGCCTCAATGGCCGTGGGACTTAACACCGCCCGCCTGGGGCTTGGACATTGGGAGAGAAATGGTGCGGGGGAGAGAGAAGACTTTGCCTTCCATCACAGTGAGGAGGAGATTCACTGTGATGCATGTTTGTGTGAATTGTGTGTGTGTTTTTTTTTTAATGAATTGTTCTGTTTGTATGGCTTGTAGAAATGGAGTTTCGTTCGAGCCTCTCTGAGGTTCGAATGACGTAATACAATCTAAATCTAAAATCTAAAAATCTAATTCAGATCCTAAAAGGATGAGGGGGTATATCATTGAAACTTACCAAATGGTGAAAAGCCTGGATAGAGTGGATGTGGAGAGGATGTTTCCACTGGTGGGAGAGTTTACGACCAGAGGACATAGCCTCAGAATCAAAGGATGTACCTTTAGAAAGAAGACGAGGAGAATTGTTTTAGTCAGAGGATGATGGATGTGTGGAATTCATTGCCACAGAAGGCTGTGGGGGCCAAGTCAATGGATATTTTTAAGGTGGCGATTAATAAATGCTTGATTAGTGTGGGTGTTAGGAGTTATGGGGAGAAGGCAGGAGAATGGAGTTGTGAGGGAACGATAGATCGGCCGTGATTGAATGGTGGAGTAGACTTGATGGGCTGAATGGCCTAATTCTGCTCCTATAATTTATGAACTTGTGAAATAAGTCCTGCTTTCCAATAAAATCCGATCATTTGGATCTGCATTTAACATCCGTAATCCTAATTCAATTTTCCTCTATTTGTTCCACACCCTTAAAGCTATAGGTTAACAAAAGTCCATCAAATTCTGATTTAAGATTTAAATCCGATTAAAACTTGTATATCATCAAATGTAAGCGTTCTGAATTTCTACCATACTATTAAGTGTGGAAATATATATCTAACCTTATAGTGAAATTTTCTTTCCCTGCTCCACTGGATAATTATGATCTGGCATAAAGTGAAGAACATTCGGTCAGCTGCAATCAGCCAAGCAATCTCATCACAAATTATGTGCCAACTTCCTTGTTTGCTGTTCCTCTCACTTTGCTACACTTGCTACTGCTTTGGTCTAAATATAGCAAATATTGTACCTGTGAATTTTTCCATTTGTTGTAAAAAACCCTTTGTTCTGCAGCTATAACAAAGGTGATTAATGTAATAAAAAGGTACAGCAGGTACTTTTATAACCAAAGGCAGACACAGAATGCTGGAGTAGCTCAGCGGGTCAGACAGTATCTCTGGAGAAAATGGATAGGTGAAGTTTTAGATCGTGGCTGATTGTGAGGTGGGGGGGGGGGGGGAAGCAAGAATTTTTAAAAAACAGGCCAAAATGGGGCTGGCAAAAGTTGATTTCAGACAAGGAGGTTCCCAGATAGGCTAATTCTTGTCTAAAGACAGTGTGAGCCCAAGAGGGATACACATTTGCGACTATGGAACTGGTTAAAGGACTTTTAGTGAAGGAAAGGAGATTAAATTATGTCTAGCTTGACGTCATGTTTGGCAGAGATGGTGCGGGCTGCTGTGCGGTGCTTTTCCATGTTCTACATTTATACGTGTGTTAAGAATGAAAACATTGTGCATGTTTAGTACCTCCTGTTTTGTCTCTACAGGCAAGGAGTTGGAGTGGTTGATCTTTCACCAAAAGGTGATCTGACCAGTTATGCCAAGGTAGTTCGAAGTGATGGGACATCTCTCTACCTGACGAGGTGAGCATCTTAAAACAATTTTTTAACACTGTAATGGCTGTAAATGAAATGATTGAAAGCTTGTAATTCGTTATCCAGGCAGCTATCTATGTCAGACACACTGCAGTTGAGTGAACCATATGATTGCTGTGCGAACATTGTTCCTTTCTGTAGATTTCCATTTTATGTTTCTTTGTTCATGTGTAGCCTGACTTCAGTCTGTAGGGGGAATGGCTTAATCTATAACGGCCTCCACTAACCCATTGACCAGTTGACCTCATGTACAGTTTGTATCTATGGCAATCCTGGCCTCGTCTTATCAGAGTTATTTCATTTGTCCAGTTTACCCCCCCCCCCCCCCCCCCCCCCACCCTATCTGCAATTTAAAATCCATTTATTTTCTCTCTTCCCAGATATGACAGATGGTTTTGATCTGAAACATTAATCCTGCATCATTGTCCACAGATGCTGCCTGATCTGCTAGTTCTGTTTTTGTTTCAGATTTCCAGCCTCTGCAATATTTTGATTTCCATTGTATTATTACTAATTTTCACATTTTACGAGCTATTTATGAAAAGGTCATAGTCTTACAATGTGGAAACGGGCCCTTGCACACATTAACCAACATGTCCCACCTACACCAGTTCCATCTGTCTGCATTTGGCAGATATCCATCTAAACCTGTCCTATCCATGTGCCTGTCTAAATGTTTCTTAAACGTTGAGATTGTACCTGCCCCAACTACTTCCACCGGCAGCTTGTTCCATACACCCACCACCCTTTGTGTGAATCTAATTGTAGGTTATCTAATTGGAGAGACTTAAAGCCCAGCAGGAGACGTTTAGTCCACTATGTTTATACTGGATAAAATATAGTTAATATGCCATGTTGAGGTGGCTCCACAAGTGCTCGTTCATGTACCTTTTCAATGTTGTGCTAGTTTCTGCTCCAACACGCATACAGGCTGTGAATTCCACACCTCCACTCAACTAGATCGTTCCTTGTCAACCCACCTCTCACCCTTACACCAGTTAACTTAAATTTGTGCTTCTACCTACCAATCTGAGTGCCAAGGGAAATGGGTCTTTCTGTTTACCCTGCCCTCCCATCTCATAATTTTATACACTGCTGACTTTTTTGTTCAACTTGCATTTGAAATGGACCCTTTTCAGATTCCTAAAACATCAGATTCCTATGGCAACATCCCCGTCAACTTCCTCTGCACCTTCTCGTGCTATCATTGTTTCCACTAGTGGGAGCGTCTAGGACCAGAATAAAAGGACGGACCTTTGGGAAGGAGATGAGGAAGAATTTCTTTAGTGAGAGGGCAATCAATCTGTGGAATTCATTGCGACATAAGGCTATGGAGAAGGCAGGAGAAAAGGGTTGAGGGGAAAACTAGATCAGCCTGGATGGAATGGCGGAGTAGACTTGACGGGCCAAATCTGCTCCAAGTACTTATGAATGTATGAACTTCTACCTGGACAATTTTTCACAATGTTGGTTAGATGGCTAAATTTGATGGAGGTGCAGTTGGTTATGGAATGCAGGTTTTCAGCACTACGGCTGGGATGTTGTCTGGTGCCAGAATTTAGTGCTGTATTTACTGCTCTCTGCTGTTTCTTGACTTCACATGGTGTGAAGTGAATGAGTTGGAGGCTGACTTCAGGCGTGGATCTGAGGAGGTAACTTTTGATAGGTCATCCAACTCAAGAATTTTGATGTGCTAAGGACTTCAGATCCCTGACCCACCCACAGTCCCTTCCGAAAGTGCGTGGAAATTACTGCATTGTCATTTTCAATATTACTATTGGTGAAATGGTGTTTCCCTCAAGTTCATGCCTTCATATTTTCACATTAATGTCAAGGGTTTAACTAACTAAATGCTGTAACATTCCTTGCTAGTGTTATGCAGATTTCTGCTCCTTTGATTTCACATAGCAAACCTTTTCAAGTAGTCCTTTCTGATCAAGGATGATTTCCACTCTGATTTTGGGATTTCTGAGGTGGGTTAATGCGACCGGCATGGTAACAGCAGACACTTGCACTGGTGGTGATGGGCTGGTGGATGCTTCTTTATGCAATACCTCCATGGGTTCCTGAAGCCCATAGTGAGTTTCAATGTCATACTGGATGCTCCATCTTTGAACTGTTACAGTGTGGAAACGGGCCCGTTGGCCCATTTTGTCCACGCCGACCAACGTCCCATCTACACTAGTCCCACCTGCCTGCACTTGGCCCATATCCCTCTAAACCTGTCCTATCCATGTACCTGACTAAATGTTTAGAGTCGTAGAATCGTAGCATAGAAACAGGCCCAACTTGCCCATGCCAACCAACATGTCCCATCTACACTATTGCCACCTGCCTGCTATTGGACCATATAAGTCTCTAAACCTATCCTATCCACATACCTGTCCCAATATCCCTTAAATGATATGATTGTACCTGCCTTAACTACTCCGGCAGCTCATTCCATATACTCACCATCCTTTGTGTGGGGAAAAAAAGTAGCCCCTCCTATTAAATCTTTCCTTCCTTACCTTAAACCTATAAACCTACGTTTCTTAAAAGTTGTGTCAGGGGCCAGAGATTCCCACGGATCAGTGAGGGTACTGCTTTCCGACAAGGAGGCTTTGAGCGCATCCTTGAACCTTCTCCTCTATCTATCCAGTTCTATCTTCGCATGACAGAGCTTAGCACGGAGTGTCCATTGCGGCAGGCTGGTGTCGGGCTGGCGATCAGCATGGCTGGCCTAGTGTAGTGGCCGAGTATAAAATACAGTTTGAAATATGTTGCATGTTTACTTGCTGAAAGACTCAGTGACCTAAGTTGTCGAAGCATCGTCCACGGGAATAACAGCTGTTACTTCACAATTTTGTTTGCAGGGATATTGCAGCTGCTGCAGATCGAATGGAGAAATACAACTTTGACAAAATGATTTATGTGGTAGGTAACTAAGGAGTGGTACAATATGCTCTTAGGAGGTAGAAATTCGTCCTTGTTGGCCAGTGCTAAATCTGTAGCATATTCTCTGCTTTTTAAAAAAAGGGTTCCATTTATTCTGCAGCTTAATTTCGGAAGCAGACTTGTTACATTTTTAGAGTGTATCCAATGATGAATTTCTGTAAAACTGTATTAAAATTCATGCATTTGCAGTGTGATACTTATTTATATGTTGATCTTGTTCATTATTCCCACAAAGACTATTATTTTCCAAATAGGATTTTATTTAATTGGTTATTCCATGTTTGGATACCATTCACTAAAATAATAAATCATATGACACTCAATTGTGAAATAATCTTGCCTTCAATCACTGCTTTGGCATAAAATATCTTCTGTGCAAAGTAGTTAAAAATATTTAAATGATACAAATCCATATAAGTTTCTTGGCACAATACATTGCTATTTTGATAGCTATTGAAATTTGTCAATTTTGAGTGTGAAGTGGATGCATGTGAATTTATTAATATTAATATATTCAATTTCAGGCAAACTTTAAGAATTTTCTTCTCCATCCCCTTTCCACAAAGATTTTGTCTGTCTTCTGTTTGACACAGGAGGAGGGCGTACAAACCCAGCAGAGCTGTCCCAGTGGTTCCTGTTCCCCTCATCACCTTCCCTAAGTCTTAGGACCAAATTTCTATCACATGTCGTGTTCATAGGTTATAGGAGCAGAATTAGGCCATTTGGCCCATGAAGTCTACTCTGCCATTCAATCATGGCTGATCTATCATTCCCTCTCACCCCATTCTCTTGCCTTCTCCCCATGACCCCTGACACCCGAACTAATCAAAAATCTATCAATCTCTGCTTTCAAAATAAATAAATTCCTCCTCATCTCCTTTCTAAAGGTACAGTCTTTAATTCTTAGGCTGTGCCCTCTGGTCCTAGATTCTCCCATTCGGGGAAACATCCTTTCCACATTGACTCTATCCAGGCCATTCACTATTCGGTATGTTTCAATGAGGTCCCCCCTCATGCTTTTAAACTCCAGCCAGTGTCCATCAATTTGCCCCTTTTATTTATTAATTTTGCCACTTAACAGTACGAAGGGGTTATTTTCCAGAAGCCAATTAACCTACCAGCACATCTTTGGGATGTTAAGGAAACTGGTTATGGCATAAACACAAATATCACCCAGAATCCGGGTTAAGCATGGGTCCCAGGAGTTATAAGGTGACAGCATTAACTGTGCTCTCCTCCTCTGTTATGTTAGTTACTTCATCTGGTCACATCTTGCCTCTTCCAATTGATGTCAGGTGGAGTTCTCACCTTGTACATGCATCTGATTTTCTGAAATAGCCTGGGATAATGTTTCTCTTTTTCCCTGTGGGAAAATGCCTCGCATCTATTCTGATTTCGTGGAGTCTTGCTTGGGATTGAGACAGCACCATGCTAGGAAGTGCAGTTGAACTGCTTGCTCCCTTTGCTTTAATTCCGTGCTACTGCACTTCCTCCAGAGTTTTAATTTTAACATCTCTTTGCTTTATAGGAAAACAGCTGTTCACTACTTAATCGACTACTGTGCAGCAGTAGGAAGGCTGATGTCTTTTGTACTTTTTCCACAAGACTTTAACTGTATTTTGAAGAGATTAATGTTGCTCAGGAGTTTTCTTGTTTCTGCAGTTTGAAAACAACCTGAAGCATGTTGTTCTCAAATTTGATATTCAGGAATGAGCCCTGAAAGTAGGTTTGGAAAAGCAAATATATGGCACCGAGCAGCTTTTTGCTGTACATTGTTGGTGCAATTTTCATATTGATTGCTCTTGTATTCTTCAGACAGATAAAGAACAGTGCACACATTTTCAGCAGATGTTTGACGTACTGAAAATACTGGGCTTTAACTGGACAGAACGGTAGGTCATTAAAGAAAGCAAATCATAAGAACCTAGCTTGGGGCTGGGAGGGAGAGGGTTTACCTTGGACACGGTAGGCTAGTATCCTCTGGAGTTGAGAAGAGTGAGTAACTAATTGATGGAAACGTAAGATTCTAAAGGGTCATGAGAAGGTGGATGTGGACAGGATGTTTCAGCTTGTGGGATAACTTAGAATTGGGTTTCATCAGTGTTTAAAAACGAGAGATCACACGCTCAGTTTTAGTTTTGTATCATTTATTGCCACGTATACCGAGGTACAGTGAAAAGCTTCTTCTTGCATTGCTAGCCAGTCAGCAGAAAGACTATACAGAAGAACAATCGAGCCATCCACAGTGTACAGATAAATGATAAAATGAATAAAGTTTAGTGCAAGGTAAAATGCGATTGAAGGTAGTCCGAGGGTCTCCAGTGAGGTAGGTAGTAGCCCAGGACCGCTCTTTGGTTGTCGATAGAATGATTTTGTGGCTGGGAAGAAACTGTCCCTGAATGTGGAGCATTTCACTATTCTGTACCTCTTGCCAGAGGGGA
This sequence comes from Raja brachyura, assembly GCA_963514005.1. Next base: position 4,952,335 of record OY740785.1, read on the forward strand.
GAAGCGGGAGTGAGATTTGTCCATGATTATGCTGCTGGCCTTGCCGAGGCAGCATGAAATGTAAATGAAGTTGATGGAAGGGAGGTTGGTTTGTGTGATGGTCTGGGCTGCGTCCACAATTCTCTGGAATTTCTTGCAATCTTAGATAGAGCTGTTCCCAAACCAAACTGCGATGCATCCTGAAAGAATGCTTTCGTCTGTGCATCTGTAGAAGTTGTTGAGTATTGTTGGGGACATGCCGAACTTCCTAAGCCTTCTAAGGAAGTAGAGGCGTTAATGTGCTTTCTTGGTTATTGCTTCAATGTGGCTGGTCATTTAAGATAGATGACACTAAATTGTTCCTCTGAGATTTGTGAGTTGTTGGAACTCTTGTCCTTAAAGGGCAGTTGAATAGTTTTAATTCAAGCTTCCATTACTGACCCCTGGGAAGCGAGACAGCTTGGCATAATTACAAATATCATGGACCTTGTTTGCAACTGAATTTTAATGTGATGGGTCAATGATCAAAATAGTTACTGTTTCACAATATGTGTCATTCTAACATTTAAGATGGAAGAGAATTCGTTGGTATATATATTTAAGGTGAACTGGGACCGATACTTTGAATCAGGACATTAGCTTTCAGGCTCAGCCAGACATTCCTGAAATAAATTAAGAGAATTATATAGATCCTATAGATTCTTATGGTAGGAACAAGGAACTGCAGATGCTGGTTTACCAAAGAAGACATATGCTGGAATAACTCAACGGATCAGGCAGCCTCTGGGGCAAACGTGGAAAGGTGATATTTCAGGATGAAATCATCCTTCAGTCTGAAGGTGGGCCCCGGTCCGAAACGTTACCTTTAGTTTAATTTAGAGAAACAGTGTGGAAACAGGGCCTTGAGTCCATGCCAATCAGTCATCCCCATACACAAGCACTATCCTACGCACTAGGGACCATATACAACTTTTACCAAAGCCATTTAACCTACAAACCTGTACTTCTTTGGAGTGTGGGAGGAAACCGGGACACCGGGGGAAAACCCACTCTGTCACGGGGAGAATGTACAGACTCCGTACAGACAGCACCCACAGTCAGGATCAAACCTGGGTCTCTGACGCTGTAAGGCAGCAACTCTACCGCTGCGCCACCGTGCTGTCCTATCCATGTTGTCTTGAGATGCTGCCAAACCTGCTGAGTTACTCCAAGACTGTCTCTTCTGTAGAATCTTAATTAACTTTATAGAAATAATTACTTTTGTACCTGGTGGGATAAATTGTAGATGCCCAGAATTTTTGCTGTTGATAAAATTAAATAAATTGTTTGACGTGTTCATATTTTGAACATATTTGTTTAAAATAAAACATGGATTATACTTATTAAATTCGTTACAATTCCCAAACAAAGTGGTGACCGAAGCTTTGTAAACATACACTTTGTCCCTGAAATGGTTAAGAAATCTTGCAGTCAGTAAAGTTTGGAGAAACTCACATTGACATCTATTTTCCCCACCCCCAGCTGTCAACATGTACCTTTTGGGTTAGTGAAGGGAATGAAGACTCGGAGAGGAGATGTTGTTTTTCTGGAAGATGTTCTGAATGAAGCACGCTCCAGGATGCTGCAAAACATGGCTGCCTCAAAGAGTAGGTACTCAACTCTTAGAGCTTGGTCATTAACTTCTGAGTATTTTTAAGAGGACCATTTCCTTCCCTAAATGGAGATTAGAGTCATTGCAGCCACGATACGATATAACTTTATTTATCCTAGGAAGGAAATTGATCTGCCAACAGTCATAAAAACACAGGATACATGAAATTAAAGTGACAAGTGGAAAGGATTGGGGATGTGCACAGATAGCCAAGAATGGGACCAATTCGTACATTGGCTGAGCTATTGGAAAAACCTGCATTGCTGCAGCTGAAATATTCTGGAATGGGTGGACTTTACTTAATGCAGCCCCATCAAATCTTCTGGTTTTCCCAAGGAACTATACAGTCATTTAAGATTTGCTATTGTAGTAGAACAATTGCTATTGTTGTACAATTAGTACCATGGTGGGTCATTTTATTGAACAGGAAATTCCCACCGCAGGATTGCGCTAACGAGTAGATGGTCAATTCATGTGAAGCTGATTACAAGGGACATTTGGCCAGTTGTTAAGTTAAGAAGGATGCTTAAAGGATTCACCAGAATGTTACATGAACTCGCGAGTTTGAGTTATAGGGAAAGGCTAGATGAGCTGCGACTTTATTTATTTGGAGCTTTGGAGGCTGAAAGGTGACCTTATTGAGATGTAAAACCTCATGGTCTGTAGCATTGAGCCTGGATCTGAGGCACAGCAGAGGAATGGTGGTCGGGCAGAGCGATAGTGATAGGAGAGTCGAGGTGGAGGATGTGCAGCTGGAAGTCATTGTGCACGTTGGCACAAATGATATAGGTAGGAAAAGGGATGAGGTCCTGCGGAGTGAATACGGGGTGTTAGGCAAAAGGTTAAAATGCAGGACCTGGAGGGCAGTAATCGCCAAATTTCTCCCGGTGTCACGTGCTAGTGGGAGGAAGAGCGGGAAGATAGGACAGGTGAATTCATGGCTTAGGTGTTGGTGCAGGGATTCACATTGTTGGGCAATTGGGATCTCTCCTGGGGTAGAGATGACCTGTACAACAGGAGCGGATTGAACTGAACTGAAGGGAATCCATTTCCCGGCAGGCACGTTGCCTAGTGCTACATGGGTGGGGTTGAAACTGGATTGGTTGGAGAAAGTGATCCAAATCAGAGGTGCAACAGGTCAGAGTCTGGAAGTCGATGCAAGCAAGGTCTGTCGACGGAATGGGCAGGAGCACGGCAGAGAGTAAGGAATGGCTAACTTGCGACTATTTCAAAGCAAGAGGCCTGACGGGTACGTTGGATAAACTCACGTCATAAGAGCAGAATTGGACCATTGAGTCTACTCCTCCATTGCAAATCTATCTTTCCCTCTCAACCCCATTCTCCAACCTTCTTTCCATAACCTCTGACACCCCTACGAATCAAGAACCTGTCAATCTCCGTTTCAAAAATACCCACTGACTTAGCCTACACCGCCATCTGTGGCAATGAATCCCACAGACTCACCACCTTCAGGCTAAAATAATTCCTCCTCATCTCCTTCCTAAAGGTGCATCCTTTCATTCTGAGGCTGTGCCCTCTGGTATTAAATTCTCCCACAGGTGGAAACATCCTCTCCACATCCATTCTATCCAGGTCTTTCATTACACAGGGCATGGACTTGGGCATTATATAGCTGTTACGAAAGCCTGGCGAAGGGAGGGACAGGACTGGCAGCTTAATGTTCCAGGGCTCTGGTGTGGGTAAAAGAGGAGGGGGAGAATGCATTAAGCATCTACCGATGCATTCGGCTGCAGAATAACTGTCTCCACTATTGCCTAATCTCCCGGGTATTCTCAATACTTTTTTTTAAATCTTTATTTCAAACTTCCATCATCTGTAGTATTTGCAGTCTGCTTCAGTACTTTGTTAATTCTTAGAACAAAAACATATATTTCACTGCACAACAAGTGAAGCATCTGATATTTTAGTACCGGTGCAATTTGAAATATTTAAAAAGGTACCTTTGATCTGAGTTGCTGGTTATGTATCTGTTGGTTTACACTTTAATTTTTAATGAAGATCATGCGGCTAAAATTTAATAAAATCATTGCAATTATGACAAATGAAATCAGGATTTTAAGAAGTGAATATTTGCAGGAAAACTGCACAAGACTATTCCATGACACTTTAACCTAACACAATAGCTTTTTTATTTGTTTCCAAATTGAAGATAAACCACACGTTAATTTTTAAAATAAACACAAAGTGCTGGAGTAACTCAGCAAGTCGGGCACCATCTCTTGAGAAAAAGGACGGGTGATGTTTCAGGTTGGGACCCTTCTTCAGACTCCAGTCTAAAGAAAGGTCCCGATCCACAACGTCACCTGTCCTTTTTCTCCAGAGATGCTGCCTGACTTGCTGAGTGACTTGAGCACTTTGTGTCTATCTTCGGTTAAAAAAAAAAACCATTATCTGCAGTTCCTTTCTGCACACTCTCGTCTATACTACTGAGGTGATGATTCACCTGGGTCCAGATAGTTTTCCACAGATTATTCGTACATAATTGTGTTTTTTTTAATGTATGTCATGAAGCAACCAAAGAACTAGAAGACCCTGAGAACACAGCGGAGAAAGTGGGTGTGGCTGCACTTATTGTTCAGGTAATCAATGCCATTTAATTGTGGGCAGCAGGCTGGCTCGATCTTAATGTTTATACTATTTCTTCCTGTGGTTAATAAATCTCTGGTGTTGTTTTCGGGATTGAGCGAAACAATAAGTTTACACAGCCAAACCCATGATCAGAAGACCATGACCCAGTGTATCACGGATTTATCTTTAATGGTACCAACGTAATTGTGTCTTTCTACACAATGTCGCTATTGGCAAACCGGCAAATTGTTAGGGTGTTGGGCAATGTGCACCCATTCCTCCACCAATATTTGTTTTGTATTTAGCTACAAGGCATATATGACAAGAGCAACAGATTTGGCCATTAGCTGACTCTTTTGGCAGTCCCTGCATTCATGCAAGAATAGTACCTGCTAGGGACATGGCAGTTAATACGAAGATTTTGGAGGGTGAATCAAAGTGGTACGCACACCCCAGTTTGCATTGACGGTGCCAGAGCGGAGACGGTTGAGAACTTCAAATTCAAAGGAGTAAATATCACCAACAACATCCCCGGGACCATATTGAAGCAACGACCAAGAAAGCACATTAGCGCCTCTACTGACTCGGTAGGCTTAGGAAGTTTGGCATGTCCCCAAAAACCCTCACCAACTTCCACACATGCGCCGTAGAAAGCATTTTATCAGGATGCATCACAGCTTGGTTTGGGAACAGCTCCATCCAAGAAATTGCAGTGAATTGTGGACCCAGCCCAGACCATCACACAAACCATCCTCCCTTCCATTGACTCCATTTACACTTCATGCTGCCTCAGCAAGGCCAGCAGCATAATTAAGAACAAATCGCACCCCAGTCACTCCCTCTTCTCCTCTCTCCCATCAGGCAGTAGGTATACAAGTGTGAAACGCACACCTCCAGATTCAGGGCCAGTTTCTTCCCAGCTGAACCATCCTACCGCAACTAGAGAGCAGTCCTGAACCTCATTGGTGACCGTTGGACAATCCTTAATCGGGTTTTACTGGTTTTATCTTGCACTAAACGTTATTCCCTTTATCATGTATCTGTATACTGTGAATGGCACGATTGTAATCATGTATTGTCTTTCCACTGACCAGTTAACATGCAACAAATGCTTTTCACTGAACCTCGGTACACATGACAATAAACTAAACTGAACTGAAATATTGTTGTATGCAGACATATCAATAATGCTTTTTGAGACTGTCCTTGGACATTATCATTACACACAGGGCATCTTGTTTGAGCCTATTGACGAGGATCTTGACATTTCTACTGCGTAAAATTTTCTATTTTTGGGCGAGTATCTAATCTCCATGTTTCGTGACTGACTGCAAAAAGTTGGCAGTGCTTAAAGTAATGCGTTCATGACTCTCCACTCTGTTCTTGCACATTGTTCCTCCATTTGAATGGTTATATTATTTGCAAATGAGCTTAAAGGCTTCAAATAAATCTTATTAGTTCCACTTAATGCCAACCCTGTGATCTATAGAAAATACTTGCAGGAGTAGACAATCCGGCCCTTCAAGCCAGCAAAGCCCTTCAATATGATCATGGCTGATCATGCACAATCAGTACCCCCTTCCTGATTTCTCCCCATTTCCTTTGATTCCGTTAGCCCTAAGAGCTAAATCTAACTCTCTCGAAAACATCCAATGAATTGACCTTCACTGCCTTCACTGCCACAGAGAATTCCACAGATTCGCAACACTCTGGGTAAAATTTTTTCCTCATTCTAGTCCTAAATGGCTGACCCCTTATTTTTAAACTTTGACCCCTGGTTCTGGAATTCCCCCAACATTTTTCCTGCATCCAGCCTGTCCAATCCCTGTGGCGCCATACTCTACTGCTGCGATTAAATTTGAACAACTTTAGTTTAGAGATATAGCAAGAAAACAGCCCTGTGGCCCTCCGAGTCCACGCAGACCAACAATCGCCCATTCACGCTAGTTCTATTTTATCCCACTTTTGCATCTGCTCACTACACTCTAGGGGCAATTTGCAGAGGCCCAACTTGCTTAAGCTCCCTGGTCAGGACTAACTCGCCATCCCATTAATTAATCTGGTGAACCTTGACAGTCCTGCTTCAATCACAAGTTGGGAGATAGTTTTGAAGTTTCAATTCACCTGACTTTATTATTTTTACACGAGCTGCCAACAAGGCAGAAAAAAAAGTTTTTTGTTATACTGATCACCTACATTCCTGACAAATTAACATGAAAGGAAATATTGTTGTGGGGTGAGGGGGTGGCTTTGGGTAGCGGCTGGTGGTACATTGCAGCTGCCGCTCTCCCTGCAAAATGTGTATTGTCTATTTGGGTTACATTTAACCACATGTGGGTTGCAGGAAGCAAGCTGGAACCTCACATAATTGCCATCAATTGAGTTAAGTTAATAACTACAATACCCTCCATAATGTTTGGGACAAAAACCCATCATTTATTTATTTGCCTCCACAATTTGAGATTTGTAATAGAAATAATCACATGTGGTTAAAGTGCACATTGTCAGATTTTATTAAAGGGTATTTTTATACATTTTGGTTTCACCATGTAGAAATTACACCTGTGTTTATACATAGTTCCCCCATTTCAGGGCACCTTAATGTTTGGGACACATGGCTTCACAGGCGTTTGTAATTGCTCAGGTGTGTTTAAATGCCTCCTTACTGCAGGTATAAGAGAGCTCTCAGCACCTAGTCTTTCCTCCAGTCTTTCCATCATCTTTGGAAACTTTCATTGATGTTTATCAACACGAGGACCAAAGTTGTGCCAATGAAAGTCAAAGAAGCCATAATGAGACTGAGAAACAAGAATAAAACTTAGAGACATCAGCCAGACCTTGGGCTTACCAAATTCAACTGTTTAGAACATCATTAAGAAGAAAGAGAGCACTGGTGAGCCTACTAATTGCATAGGGACTGGCAGGCCAAGGAAGACCTCCAAAGCTGATGACAAATGAATTCTCTCTATAATAAAGAAAAATCCCCAAACATCTCAGACAGATCAGAAACACTCTTCAGGAGTCAAGTGTGGATTTGGCAATGACCACTGTCTGCAGAAGACTTCATGAACAGAAATACAGAGGCTAGACTGCAAGATGCAAACCACTGGTTAGCCACAAAAACAGGATGGCCAGGTTGCAGTTTGCCAAGAAGAACTTAAAAGAGCAACCACAGTTCTGGAAAAAGGTCTTGTGGACAGATGAGAAGAAGATTAACTTATATTAGAGTGATGGCAAGAGCAAAGTATGGAGGACAGAAGGAACTGCTCTAGATCCAAAGCATACCACCTTATCTGTGAAACACGGTGGTGGGGGTGTTATGGCCTGGGTGTGTATGGCTGCTGAAGATACTGGCTCACTTATCTTCATTGATGATACAACTGCTGATGGTAGTAGCATAATGAATTCTGAAGTGTATAGACACATTCTATCTGCTCAAGTTCAAACAAATGCCTCAAAACAAATTGGCCAGTGGTTCATTCTACAGCAAGACAATGACCCCAAACATACTGCTAAAGCAACATAGGAGTTTTTGAAAGATTAAAACATTGTCAATTCTTGAGTGGCCATGTCAATCACCCGATCTGAACCCATTGAGCATGCCTTTTTATATGTTGAAGGGAAAACTGAAGGAGACTAGCTCCCAAAACAAACATTAGCTAAAGATGGCTGCAATACAGGCCTGGCAGAGCATCACCAGAGAAGACACCCAGCAACTGGGGATGTCCATGAATCGCAGATTTCAAGCAGTCATTGCATGCAAAGGATATGCAACAAAATAGTAAGATTAAACGAGAACTTGCCAGTTCGAAGTTTGATCCTTATTTTATGAGGAGTTACGATGAGGGATTTCGTGAAGACCCCGCCAGCACGCATGCGCGACATTCTTCAAAGCAGTGGTGTGAAATCACAGATAGTAGTATTGACTGAAGATGATAAGCTTAAGAGAACTAACATACCAGTTGACCTTATGATAGAGGGTTGGGAGCGGAGGGCACAAAATCCCTCATCGTAACTCCTCATAAAATAAGGATCGAACTGGTAACTTCTCGTTTAATCTTACTATTTTACTTCGGAGTCACGTGAGTGACTTCATGAAGGTTTCAAAGCTCTGTGATTTCATGCCCTGGAACCGAGTCCATGCTCGCGCACTGCCATTATGATTAATGGAGGAAGTATGTTAACGTATTTCAGACTTAAAACCGAGCTGAAAAACAATAATATTTATTAACAAACAAACAATAAACCCCTAACCTCGGGGAGTTAAGAAACAGAACTTAAAATAGCTTCTGCAAAAGTTGCGGGTGTGGCCACAGGTTTATTATAAAACCTTTGAAAGGTAACCTCATTGGACCAACCCGCTGTTGCGAGGATATGGTCCATGGGAACTTCCATGATCCTCGTCGCTGATGTAGACGCAGCCCTGGTAGAATGAGATTTTAAAACGTCAGTGTCTACCCCTGCTGCACCCAACACCACCCTGAGCCACCAGGAAATGGTCTGAACAGTTACCTTATGGTGAGGGCATTTAAAACTGATTAAAAGACCCATTTCCGTTCCCCTGATATTTTTGGTGACATCTAAATAGTGCCGAAGGTGAGTGGCTATACAAAGGCGTCTATCTACAGGATAGGCCAAGAACTCTAATTTTAGACCGCATGACCCTGGTCTGTGATGTTTTAGTAACTCATTGACAAAAAAGGTTACTTTGGTAGGAGTTGATACCATATTATCCAATTTTAACTTGTGAAGGGTCTGGACCCGTTGTGCAGTGACAAGTGCCATCAGCATCATCACTTTGTAGGTGAGCTTAGCCAATGAGATTGTCGAGACTGGTGCCCAACCCCTGAGTAGGGACAAGGTCAGTCCAATATCCCAGGTTTGCGTGTATCGAGGCCTGGAAGGGTTAGAATTAAAAACGCCCCTCATTAGTTTGGACACCAGGGGATGGGATCCCACTCCAAGCCCAAGATAGGATGACAAAGCCCTCCTAGCGTCATTGATCGCACTGTAACTGAGGCCCTCATCGTAATGGAATTCCAGTACATACATACGATGGTAGCAGAGTAGTAAGGGGTACCAGTCCTGGAACAAAATGCCTCCCATTTCTTAACATGGGTAAGGTATTGTCTCCTTGTGGACTCCCTGCACGATGCCGTGATGATGTCCATGGTCCTGTTCGACAGCCCGAACTCCAGGAGTGGCCTTTTCAGAACCTGGAAGCCAAAAGGTTCATGTTTCCCCTGTTACGGGATGAATCAGGAAGTTTGGGCGTTTGGAAACCGGGAGACACTGTTCCTTTACCATGTCGAGGATCATCGGGAACCATGGCTGTGAAGGCCAGTCGGGTACTATCAGTATCCATTATGCAGAGTCTAGTTGGATTTTCCGCAATACCCGACTGATGAGGCAGAAAGGGGGGAAAGCATAGAAAACCAAATTTCCCCAATGTAGCAAGAAAGCGTCCATCGCTACTGCCCCAGGGTCTGGTTCCCATGCAACATATGTTGGTATCTGATGGTTAAGTCTAGACGCAAAAAGGTTGATATCTGGCGTTCCATACTGACCTATAATGTCAGTAAATACCTGGTGGTTCAACATCCATTCGGTGTTGTCATTGAATATGCGTGACCTGGTGTCTGCCACTATATTTAGCTTACCCAGAAGGTAAGTAGCTGAAATCCAAATGTTTCTTTCTATGCACCAGTGCCAAATTGTATTTGCCAATTCATCACAAGATATCGACTTGATACCACCCATATGATTTAAATATGCCACCACTGTGGTGTTGTCTATTTGTAGACCAACATGCAGATGATGCATGTCTGCACAGTAGGCCCGTAGCCCGTGAAACGCTCCCAACATTTCTAAATAGTTAATACCTTGTGCCTGAAGTAATGTAGATTCGTGCGAATTCCATCTACCGCCACAACTGGAGGTGGTATCGGTAGCTCCCCAACCTTGAGCACTGGTGTCAGTTTGCAACACGACTGAAGGATTTGTAATTGTGATGCGATTAAAGCAATGTTGAACGTTGCTAATCCACCATCGCAGTTCGATTTTTGCTTTGGCCGGTAGCTGCATAGGCCTGTCAAAATTACCAGCATGAGATTTGAGTGCTGAGATTTTGGCTCTTTGCAAATTTTGATAATGTAACGGTCCATAATGAGTAGCTGGAAATGTAGCCACAGGTTTCCAGATTACCCTGGCAGCGTGACGAATGGTCGGTTTACTGGCGCAAACAAGGCTATTACATGCCTCTATTAGGTCTGTCGCCTTGTTTTTTGTCAAAGTGACAGTCATGTGAATTGTGTCAATCGTGAACCCCAGATAGTCCATTGTGACAGAGGGCATTAACTTGGATTTATCTGGATGGATGATAAATCCCAGCTTTTGAAATAGCAACTTGGTGGCTGTCACAGCTAACTTAGCCAATTCCAAGGTTTTTCCCACAATTAAGATGTCATCAAGATAAGCCATGACAATATGGTTTTGTTTTCGTAAAGACGCCAATGCCCGTTTCAATATTTTGGTTAAAAACCTGGGAGCTGTTAATCCTTTAGGCAGCGCTCTATACTGCCATAGCTGCCCCATCCAAATAAACTTCAAATATCTACGGTGATCTTTATGCATGGGTACTGAATAGTACGCATCTTTTAGGTCGATACAGGCCATGAAGTACCCTCTGGAAACGAGTTGTTTGGCAGTTACAAACGTTTCCATTTTGGAGTGGGTATATTGCACAAAAGTATTCAGCTGAGTTAAGTCAATGATAATGCGGCATCCACCATATTTTTTGGTTTTGGTGAAGATGTTTGATACAAACTCAAGAGGTTCATGTTTAGTTTTCTCTATTACTCCCTTGGCATGTAATCTAAGTAGTTCCGCATGTCCTTCCACTTTCTCTTTTTTAGAAAGCACAATTTTCCGGCTAGGTACATGTTGAACTGGCGGGAGGAGTTTGTTAATGAATTCAATTTTATATCCCTGAATACTGTGCAATATAAAGAGGTCAGAAGTTATGGAAGTCCATGCATCCCCAAACAAGTGTAACCTTCCTCCCCACTTGTGAAGTTATACATGCGGTATTCCCAAGGCAACCAGACCCACCTACCTCCATGGTTACCGGTGGCATTTGGTCGGGTTCTTCCGTCCTTGGCTCTTGGGAGGTGGAGGTGATGTGGGGTTGACGTATCTTCCATGAAGGTCGCTCTGGGGCATGGCCTAAAAAAGACCTCTGCGTAAATGGTGCGACCTTCGGAGTTTCACCTGCCATCCTGAATGTATGGTAGCGGGGCCTGTTGGTGGTTGCATAGGGATGCTGCCGCCGGTATGCTGTCGACCTGATGGTGGAAGGTGGCTTTATCATGCCCACCGCTTTAGCATCCTCATCCAGGTCCTTGACCTGTTTTGGCAGGTTGTCTCCAAACAGCAAATTCGGCGGTGGTGTACTGCTAGTTTTGCACAAACCCGCAAATTTGGGGTTGAGCGTTGGACAGATCGCGCTTTTCCTGAAACAATTTATTTCAAATTGCACAGTGCAAAACAGGGCTACCGCATCCTGTTGTTCCTCCGTCATATCCATGCCATCGACAGACCTGGCGAACGCAGTGATCCCTGCGGCTAGCAGTTTCAGAATTTTCTGCATCTTTATTTCTTGTGACCTGATGCTGGGGCTTATGTTCCCCCAGATGGGGTTGTTGACAGCCGGTACGTTCAGAGACACGCAGTTCTCCGGGGCAAGGTATCTGCCTGTAGTATCGGTCATTACCTGCTCCTGCAGCTGGTGCGTAGTTAAGTAGTTAATACTCGCTGTGGCTGTCCTTTCTGGGATGGTTTTGCAAACCATCCCACTTTGGATACCATACCCAGAAGTTCCTCTTCTTGCACCCCCAGCAAGTTTGGTTCCTCAGTCAACCCCTCTTCAGAGTCAGCCCAGCCCTGACTCCTGATGCTCCCCTCCGAGGAGGGAGAGACATTGGGCAGCCCTGAATAGGGTACTGCCGTGGGGCTGCCATATGTTCAACGGCCAGCTGTGGTGTATTTGGCCGCTGATGTTTCCCCGCGGTCCCACGGTCCTCCATGGCGTGCCTGGAAGCAGCCCTTTTCTTACCTCGAGCGTTTTCCATGCTCGATTCGTAGGTGCTCTGTAACAAAAATGAGGACAAAGTTCCTTAACCAACTCAAGGTTAGCTGAACTTACCCGAGGGTCATCTTTTTAAAGTTGCCGGTTGAGGAGCTGTGCTCCTCCCAGCCTGTCGGTTGCAATGCGAGCGACGATATCGCGCATGCGTGCTGGCGGGGTCTTCACGAAGTCACTCGCATGACTCCGGAGTAAAATACTAAACATAATTACTTTCATTTATATGACATTGCTGTGTCCCAAACATTACGGTGCCCTGAAATGGGGGGGACTATAAACACTGCTCTAATTTCTACATGGTGAAACCAAAATGTATTAAAAAAGCCTTTAATAAAATCTGAAGTGCACTTTAACCACATGTGATTATTTCTATTACAAATCTCAAATTGTTCAGTACCGAGGCAAATAAATAAATGATGGGTCATATTTGTCCCAAATATTATGGAGTATGTCACATGCCCAATTGTTTGTAAACCTCTATATTATCGCAATGGTGGATTCACATGCAACGTCTGTTTTTCTGAATTTTTCAATTGGGTTTTGTAATATGTTGAAGAAAATTAAATGATTTTATTTTATAATTTGTAGGATTTCAAAGGTCCCCTTATGGCTGATTATGAATTTGACTGGGATCGTGTACTCCAAAGCCAGGGAGATACTGGAGTGTACCTGCAATATACTCATGCCAGGCTATGTAGGTAAGACATATCTGTAAAACGATTGACGAAACCTTCAGCAACAGGGTGTTAAATATGGGAGATGGGGGAGGCGCAAGTAAAACTGTTGAATTGTTATAAAACCCTATCTAGTTCACCAATGTCATTCAGCGTAGGAAATCTGCTATCCTTGTCTAGTGTGGTCTACGTGGGACTCTGGAATAATGGCAGCACAGTTCATTCTTGAATGCCCTTAGAAGTAGCTTAGCTAGCCACAGAGTTATGTGGACCTATTATAAAAACCTTAATTATTTTATTGCGGTATTATTTTATTAGCAAACATAAAGTAAAACCACGTGACACGTTGAAGAATTTCGTTAAACTGTAATCAGGCCAAATCATGGCATCTGCAGATGCTGGTTTAAACTGAGGATAGACACAAAAAACTGGAGTAACTCAGCGGGCCAGGCAGCATCTGTGGAGAGATGGGTGACGTTTCGGGTCGAGACCCTTCTTCAGAATGTAAGAACAGAACCTTTCTCGACCCGAAACGTCACCCATTTCATCTCTCCAGAGATGCTACCTGTCCCACTGAGTTACTCCAGCATTTTGTGCCAAATCATGGTATTATTAATTTTGACTACAGTTCTAAAGAGTCCTGCATTGTTCTTTTTGATATGTTGACAACCATAAATTCAGTTTACAGAGACAGTGTGACAACGGGACAAAGATCCAGTTCAACCCAACTTACTTACAAGACCCTCAGGCAATTGCTGTACTGCAGCATCTCCTCAGGTACAAATCTGATTACATGTTATTTTGTTATTGATTCTATAAACTCTATAATATATTTCTAATATAGATGTGAGGGATGAGTTCCTCTACTTCCTAGCAGTGAAAATTATTTTTATTCCATGCTGTCTCTGAATTTATAATAAAGTGAATATCTATAATCTCCATGTTATATGTAATGATGTGACCCGAACACACATTAAGATGCAACATGTATTTATTAAATCACTTATAGCATAGGATCTGCAATACGTTACAAATCCGAGCTGCTACACCTACTAGCTAGCATAGGCGAGCTCTTGATACTACAAAGCACGTACTAGGCGGAGCTACTGCTAACAAGCACTATAATTTGCTAGCATCCAATAGCCAATCTACATTATACACAAATTTTGGCACTTGGTTAAATTTTATTTCTTGGAGTTGAGGAATCTTTCTTAAAATTCTGGAATTTATGCTAAAAAATGTCATGCCTCATTTTAAAAAAAATGGACCTTTAAATACGCAAGAGCAAAAATTCAGTCAAAGCATCAGCATGGAAGTTTGTCCTTGGATGCGTGTGTTAAATGTGTAGCAGAGTAACATCTGTCTGAAGAGGGGTCCCAACCTAAAACTTTGCATGTCCATTCCTTCCATAGGTGTAGGAAGGAACTGCAGATGCTGGTTTACACCGGAGATAGGCACAAAATGCTGGATTAATTTAGCGGATCAGGCAGCATTTCTGGAGAAAAGGAATGAGACCCTTCTTCAGATTGAGAGGGTTGCTTGGCCCGCTGAGTTGCTCCATCTGGGTTTTGCTCAAGATTTTAGCATTTGCTATTTCTTGTGTCAGCATCTGCATTTAGTACACTTTTAAAATTATGATGAAACCATAATGAAAGATATTTGACCTGAAATATCATCACTGCTTCATTACTGATGCTGCCTGACGTTTGGCTATCCTGCTATAGGCAGGATGGTGTTAAGATGGAAAGAGTGCAGAGAAGATTTACGAGGATGTTGCCTGGACTTGAGAGGTTGAGCTATAGAGAGAGGTTAAGAAGGCTTGGACTTTATTCCTTGAAGAGTAGGAGGATGAGGGGTTATCTTCGAAGTGTATTAGCTCATAGAAACATAGAAAATAGATGCAGGAGTAGGCCTTTCGAGCCTGCAACCATTCAATATGATCATTGCTGATCATCCAACTCAGTACCCCGTACCTGCCTTCTCTCCATACCCCCTGATCCCTTTAGCCACAAGGACCACATCTAACTCCCTCTTAAATATAGCCAATGAACTGGCCTCAACTACATTCTATGGCAGAGAATTCCACAGATTCACCACTCTGTGTGAAAAATGATTTTCTCATCTAGGTCCTAAAAGACTTCCCCCTTATCCTTAAACTGTGACCCCTTGTTCTGGACTCCCCCAACATCGGGAACAATCTTCCCGCATCTAGCCTGTCCAACCCATTAAGAATGTTGTAAGTCTCTATAAGTTCCCCCCTCAATCTTTTAAATTCCAGCGTGTACAAGCCGAGTCTATCCAGTCTTTCTTCACATGGAAGTCCTGCCATCCCAGGAATCAGTCTGGTGAACCTTCTCTGTACTCTATGGCAAGAACGTCTTTCCTCAGATTAGGAGACCAAAACTGTACGCAATACTCCAGGTGTGGCCTCACCAAGACCCTGTACAACTGCAGTAGAACCTCCCTGCGATTATACTCAAATCCTTTTGCTATGAATGCCAACATACCATCCGCTTTCTTCACTGCCTGCTGCACCTGCATGCCTACTTTCAATGACTGGTGGTAGTACTACGACACCCAGGTCTCGTTGCATCTCCCCATTTCCTAATCGGCCACCATTCAGATGATAGTCTACTTTCCTGTTCTTGCCACCAAAGTGGATAACCTCACATTTATCCACATTATACTGCATCTGCCATGCATTTGCCCACTCACCCAACCTACCCAAGTCACCTTGCAGCCTCCTAGCATCCTCCTCACAACTAACACTGCCCCCCAGCTTTGTGTCATCCGCAAACTTGGAGATGTTGCATTCAAATCCCTCGTCCAAATCATTAATATATATTGTAAATAGCTGGGGTCCCAGCACTGAGCCTTGCGGTAGCCCACGACTCACTGCCTGCCATTCTGAAAAGGACCCGTTTACTACTACTCTTTGCTATGGGGTATGGGTCATGAGGAAAATAGATACAGTAAATGCACAGAGACATCTACCTGGAATCAAGAACCAGGTTTAGTGAGAGGGGAAAGATTTAATGTGAACCTGAGGGGCAATTGTTTTTTACACAGAGGGTGGTGGGTAAATGGAATCAACTGCCAGAGAAGGCAGGTACTATAACAACATTTAAAAGACAGTTGGACTGGTACATGGTTAGGAAAGATTTTGAGGGTTATGAGCCATCTTGTAAGTGGGACATCTTGGTAGGCAAAGGCAATCTTATTTTAGTGTATGGTTGAGAAGACACTCCAATTAAGATCCATGTACAAAGGAATAGTCAGAAAGAAATTGTGCAAGTTGGTTGTTTTTAGGATTTTTTAAAAAAACGTGTTTGTTGAAATGATCAGTGTAGAGTGCTGTTTTTTTAAACCAAGTTTACTGTATCAGCTGGAGAGCATTTAGCAGTTTTTTGAAAAGTCATGTTTCATTTGTCTTGTTAAAATGAATCCTTGTAAAGATGATTTACAACGATGTGCCTTTAAATAACAATTCCTAAAAGTTTATATTAATTACAAATTTAATGTGCTGAAAAATATTATTCAGCATTTAAATGGAAATAATTCAGTTTTTATTAATCTTAAAATGCTATGAAATGTAATGGCAAGTTCAGTACTGTAATGTTGACTGCTTTTTTTAAAGGTATGACGAAGTTCTTTATCAAGTTTCAGAGGATCTCCAACCCAGACATCTTGTTAACTACCTGATAATGTTGAGGTATATGCATTTTCTGCACAATTTATGACATTTGTAGATGACAGACTTCAATGTCCGAGGTTGCATAATGTCGTTTGTTTTCTGAAAATTGCATTAAAATTGGGGTGGATTCCTTACTAGAATCTGATTCCTAAGTTCACAAGAGGAGCAGAATTAGGACATTCAGCCCATCGTCTACTCCGCCATTCAATCATGCCTAGTCAATCTTTCCTTCAGAGCCCCATTCTTCTGCCTTTTCTCTCATAACCCGTGACACTCTTACAAATCAAAAATCTGTCAACCACGCCTCAAAAACACCCAATGATTTGGCCCCCACGGCCGTCTGTAGCAATAAATTCCAGATTCTCCACCCTCTGATTAAAAAATAAATAAATAAATACATTTTAAAAATCCTCATCTCCTTTTTAAAGGTACGTCCTTTTATTCTGAGACTATGGTCTGTGGTCCGAGACTCTCCGACTAGTAGACACATCCTCTCCACATCCACTCTAACCAGGCCATCCATGATTCACTGTTAAGATTTTAGTGGATTATCATTTAACTTAAATTTACTTCCTCACAATGCACAATGGTCATATGCAATCAAGATAGTTGCTGAAACAAACAAGTCTTTTACTGGGCTTTGCAGAATGGATTCGGCAATTATGTTTCTCTGGGCTTAAGTGTCTAAAACCAAGGGTCACTGTTACAAAATACAGGTATTCCTTGATGTATGACAGACTTCTGCTGAAATGTAGAAAGTGGCTGCAGGAGTAGGCCCTTCAGCCCTTTGAGCCAGCACTGTCATTTAATTTAATATGATCTTGTCTGATCATCCAGAATCAGTACCCTGTTCCTGTTTTCTCCCCATTTCCCTTGATTCCACTAACCCCAAGAGTTATATTCAACTCTCTTTTGAATACATCTGGTGAATTGGCCTCCACTGTGGCAGAGAATTCCAGATTTACAACTGCCTGGGTGAAAAGGTTTTTCCTCATTTCAGTCCTAAGTGGCCTACCCCTTATTCTTAAACTGTGACCCCTGGTTCTGGACTCTCCCAACATCGGGATCATTTTTCCTGCATCTAGCTTGTCCAATCCCTTAATAGTTTTATGTTTCTATAAGATCCCCTCTCATCCTAAATTCCAATGAATATAAGCCCAGTCGATCCATTCTTTTATCATGTCAGTCCCGCCATCCCGGGAATTAACCTGGCGAACCTACACGGCACTCCCTCAATAGCAAGAATGTCCTTCCTCAAACTAGACCAAAACGACACACAATACACCAGGTGCGGTCTGGCCAGGGCCTAGTACAACTGCAGTAGGACCTCCTTGCTCCTACACTCAAATCCCCACGCTATGAAGGCCAATTTGCCATTAGCTTTTTTCACTGCCTGCTGTACCTGCATGCTTACTTTCAGTGACTTACCTTCAGTCACCCCCCCTTTTCCTAATCTGGCACAGATTATCTGCCGCCTTGTTCTTGCCACCAAAGTGGATAACCTCACATTTATCCACATTATCCATGCATCTGCCCACTCACCCAACCTATCCAAGTCACTCTGGAGCCTCATCGTATCCTCCTTACAGCTCACACTTCCACCCAGCTTTGTGTCACCTGCAAACTTGGAGATGTTACATTTACTTCCTTCGTCAAAATAGTTTATATTGTAAATAACTGGGGTCCCAGCACTGAGCTTTGCGGCACCCCACTTGTTACTGCATGGCAACCAGTTCTCCATCCATGTCAATACCCTACCCCCAATCCAATGTGCTCTAATTTTGCACACTAATCTCTTGTGTGGGACCTTGTCAAAGGCTGTTTGTACTATACTTTTTGTTTTAACAAATAACACACCATGCTCTCCATGTATGTCATGCATTTATGTCCATGTTCTCATGATGTATTTTGGCATTTGAGCTGAACAAAAAAATATTTAACACAGCCCTAACCCTTTTGTAAATCAAGGAATGACCAAAATGAGTCTGCCATTATCGGTCCGCAATAACCAACCCGACCTCCCGGTGGCTCAGCACTTCAACTCCCCCTCCCACTCCGTATCCGACCTCTCGGTCCTGGGCCTCCCCCACGGCCAGAGTGAGCAACACCGCAAGTTGGAGGAACAGCACCTCATATTCCGCTTGGGGAGTCTGCATCCTCTGGGCTTAAACATTGAATTTTCTCAATTCTGTTAACCCAGACTGCCTCCCCCCCCACCTCTCCCTCACCTCTCCCTCAGCCCTCTGGCCCTGACATTCCTTCTCCATCTTCCCCCCCCCCAGTCGCACTAGCTTCTCATTTTCACACCACAAACAGCTTACAATGGCCTGCTTCCTTTATCACCAATACTTTTTTGCATATCTTTCACTCATTGTTCCTTATCTCTCCACATCACTGTTTATATCTCTTGTTTCCCTGATCCCTGACCAGTCTGAAGAAGGGTCTCGACCCGAAACGTCGCCTGTCTCCTTCGCTCCTTAGATGCTGCTGCACCCGCTGAGTTTCTCCAGCTTTTTGTGTAACCCTGCCATTATAGGATGTTCTCCCAATCTACTATGTTGTGGCCCATGCCCTTTTTACATTATCACTTTCTCAGTAACTAACTCTGAATTCTGTACCCTTTATGTTTGCAGTATCTGTTGTTTTCATGAATAGTTTGATTCTAGTTGTGCATGTTATGATTTGCCTAGATAACATGCAAAACAACATTTTCATTTTCAAATTCTCGTAACAAACCAATGCCATTTGGAAATGAAAAACATTTCTTCTCTGGAGGACAACAGTGACGCAGCGTTTAGAATTGCTGCCTTACTGCGCCGGAAACTTAGGTTTGATACTGTCTGAATGAAGCATATACTTTCTCCCTTTGACCTTGTGGGGTTTTTTTTCGGGGTGCTCCGGATTCCTCCCACATTCTTCTTTGTGTTGGAACACTGCATCTTTGATATCACGACTATAGAACTTGATTTGAATGGTGTCATGGCTCTTTTGGGTAATATTGCCAAATTATTTGTTATTAAAATCAGAACTTCAGTGCTTAAAATTGCAATTAAATATTTCCAGTAATTCAATATTTTCCTGGTTTTCTCCACCTTTTTACTTTAAGTTTAGAGATACAGTGTGGAAACGGGCTCTTCAGTCCACATTAACACCATCCTACCCACACTAGGGACAATTCTTTGTACATTTTACACCAAGCCAATTAACCTACAAACCTGTACGTTTTTGGAGATTGGGAGGAAACCGAAGATCTCGAGGAAAAACCTATGCAGGTCACAGGGAGAACGTACAAACTCCATAGACAATAACCTGTAGTCAGGATCTAACCCAGGTCTCTGGTGCTGTTAGGCTCCACCGCCCAAATGGTCCTTCTGTTCCAAACGGTAAGGTATAGTTCAGTGCCTAACTTGCCATCTTGTGAGACCATGTGGATGGGAATGTATTGCAGCAGAGTCTGAGCCCTGCATTTGTGGCTGAGCACCTTTCAGCCGGCTTGTCCAAGCACTTTCCAGAGTTGACGTCCCATCTGGTTGGTAGCTGAGGAAACTCATTGTGGAAAAATAAATTGAAAGTAAAGGGCCTGTCCCACCAGCATGCAACTCTATGCGATGAGCGCGACCTAACGTGGTCGCTTGAGCCGTCCGGCGTCGCAGGGCCGGTCCCACTTCGATCACCAGAGCCATGCGGAATTGTGCGGAGTTCGTCCCGACATCACGCGGGGCTCCAAAATACATTGCGTCGTGCCTCCGTGACCCTCTGTGTGTGCTTCCCTCTGTCCTGGCGAATTTACCTTTAAGACTTCGCTCCAAGTTCGCCTCATTTTTCGCCACTCACCCGACACCCTCGCTGCCGGTTTGGTCGCGCTTGCCACATGCAGGCGCATGCTGTTGGGAACGGCCCTGTACAGGGATCACCTGACCTCCGCGCGGCCCCCGCTTCTAGTTTGATCGTGCTCACCGCATGGAGTCGGATGCTGGTAGGACAGGCCCTTAATGGCTCTTTAATCCCAATACCTTGTTACTTATAACAATGCTGATGCAGTTTTTTCTTTTTGCAGTCGCCTTGCTTCTATAGCACACAGGACTCTGCATATTAAGGGAAGCTTACCAGAAATAGCAACGGTTAGTATACATTGTTATGGTGGTTTGGTAATAATCATCATACAGAATTTATATGAATATTGAAATGACAAGTTATTTTGGTGCATGAACTTGGGGGACATTTGATTTCTGAGGCAATATGAGTTCCAGCAATGTTCTTCTAAATGACCCAATCCTTGATTGTCATAACAGCAGTTGTGTACATAATCTCTGGGATGGGACCTTGTAGTTTAGTAACTTTATAGAACAGGAACAGGTTTTTCAACCCACAACGTCTGTGCAGAACATTCATTTATATGATTCAGTGGGGAATGAGATTCTTCATCCATGCAAGAGAGGGAAAGCTACATTTAGCAGTAAGTGAGAATTAAAAAAAACTAGATAGTCAAGAGGGTAATGGTGGCTGTTATTGCGATTTATTTATGGTGTTCAATCCCAAAAGATAATCCATCTCTTTTCACTTATTCTAGGCAAGACTTCTACTCTTCGAAGGAATCTCTTCTGTACTCGCCAACGGAATGAAGCTCCTTGGAATAACTCCGGTGGACAAGATGTGATTAAACTAGCATTTGGGACAGTCATTAAATGATTTGGCAAAACCTAGGTAAAGATGCGACTAAGCAGATGTTTACAATAGCTGACCAAGCCAAAAGTAAAACTGCTTTTGAGTACTTAACAGAAGAGTAAGCGCAGAGGATGTTGCCCCCCAGTGACAGTAACTCAGAACAGGCATCCCTCTGTCTCAGTGGCAGATGTCCCAAATTCATGTGGCCCAGGGGAGAAAGGTGAAGGTTAGAGGGAAAAACCAAGGCTGATGCTATACGATCTGTTTTGCAGAGATAACCACTTAAGTTCTGGTCGGATTCATGATATTGTGCTAGTGCATCAATAAATCAATTAATTATTTAGGGTCTGTCAATGAGCCAAAAATCACAAAAACAAGTGATATCAGTATAGAATTGAACAAACTTGCTTAAAAAATGTATTTTCTTTTAAGAACAGCGAAGCATGTTGGCTGCCTAGTTCACACCATCATGGCTTTCTACTGTGAGAAGGTGACCCAAGCCCCAGAAAATGTGGGTGGTAGTATTATTCGTTGTAAAATCAGTCAAGCAAGATGTAGTTTGACAGGAATAGCAGTAATGTATTCTTCTCAGTAGAAAACCTCTTGTTTTGCATAAAATGATACTTGACTTGCTCTCAGCTAGAATTGCATTCAACCATCTTATCATGTGATAATGTGAACTAATCAATCACCTCCCAAAAGTTATAATTTGCTTAAAATAGTGATGAAAACCATTCTTCTGACATTAATAATTAGTCACCTAGAACAGTGGTCCTTTGCCTAACTTTATACAAGGCAATGTGCAATATGTCACAAGCAGATTGCCAGACCTAATCTGTACAGTATGACAATAAGCAATGGCTCAATACTAATTTGGCCATGCTCTTGAATCTGACCATAAAATTGGTTGTTGCTACTTTCATCGCAGGTTCATAAGTGTTAGGAGCAAACGTAACCCATCAAGTCTACTCTGCCATTCAAATCATGGCTGATCTATCTTTCTCTCTCAAACCCATTCTCCTGCATTCTCCCCATAGCCCCTGAACTAATCAAATAGGTTGTAACCAGTCCTATTGTATTACAATCAGGCGATAACATGATTTCCAGTTCCATGCTCTGTCTTTTATTGACACAACATGGAAATAGGCCCTTTGGCCCGCTGAGTCCACGTCAACTATTGATCACCCATCTGATTGTCCCAAGGCATCCATTAAAATAATTATGGGAAAAGCTGAATTATCAATATGTGGTATAAACTCCAAAAAGTACTGTTAGGATACATGCCCTGGTACATAATGTACACAACTGGCATTCAGCTTGATCTGTCTGATGTTTTCTCCATTCCACCTTCCCAATTTCTCCCTCGACTGTTACTTACAAATGTTAAGGATTGTGAATTTGATCACATTTCTGCTTCTCAATGAACTACCTTTGATGGAAACAAGTTGATTAATTTCCTTGAAATTAAAAAGTAAATCAAAACAATGCACACACAAAGATCAACATTGACATACACAGTTAAAACTAAATCTATATTTCATAATGTAGTAGCAATGTAGTTTGCACTTTTTGGTTACTCCGTTTCTCTTCAGAACATCAGTTAGTTGCAAGCAATCCAAGTTTGCTTAAAGATTTATTTTACATCATCCAAAACAAATTGACATTTAAAAACCCCCACCATAGCAGATCCTTCCCAGTGGCTTGTATGACCACATTATATACCACAACCATTTTCACATAGTCATCCACTGAATTTGGTCCACAGAAATTCAGATTTGATTTGCTACTCATAATATACAAACATTAAAGGCATTTACAAATCCAGTTCCAAATATCATTCACTCTCCAATGACAAACAGCAGACTCTTATTATTAGTGCATGGAATCTGTACTTGGATTGCCTGAGGCTATTATTAAACTTTAACCATCACACTCTTAATTTCAAACTACATTCAAAATCATTGTTTAAAATATTTTACAACAGTGCCTATTCAATGTCTTGTTTGCTATAAAAGGCTCAAATATTCATAAGGGCAGAGATTACCATCTACACCAAACCACAACTATATATTAGCACGCACAAGGAATATTGCTCAGCAGGTCTGTTGTTTTTGCACTGCTGAAGGCACAAAGAGTCAATGAACAAAGGTTACATTCCAAGAATTAAAGGACAGTTTAATGGGGGAAATGGGTCCAGAAGAATTGAAATTTGGAAGTTAAGTACAAAAGTATTTTTAAAACAAATGGGAGAATCACTGGTCCAAATGACCATCTAAAAAGACCAAGAGCATGCATCATCATCTGTGCACCCTCGGGCTGGTATGTATTGGAAATGGGAATCTAAGATTTAATATTTTCATTCAGTATCATGGAAAAAAAAAGTTCAAATTGAATACAAGCACTTGAGCAGGTAAAGAATGGAATAGAAACAGCTGTTTTCAGTGCACAATGTTATGGTTTGAAACCAGCTTTTGAGGTTGAATCTGCTTTACTAAAGCAATGTGAAAAGCAGGGGAAAACCTTAGGGATAGTCATCACTCTAAACCGAGGTGAACAGGGAAATGTTAATTCATGACAACATCCTATGATCACCAAAACCATGTGTTCAGGGAAAGAGCACAAAAACATGGATATCTATAGTTGTTTTTTACATAGTCCAATTCAGATGATATGAGCCTGACTTTTTTTTAATACAAGGACAACATTAAAAAGCATTTTACTGCCTTCGGATCCAAAATATTAAAATTAGAACTTTCATTTAATTTGAGGTATCTACTTCAGAAATGTTATAATTTATCTATTTTATTAAAAAAACTTAAGTGCAGGTTCGGGAGGGAATGCACTCCAGTAAACAAAGAGCCGGGTGTTACTTGCTGTGGGTTAAATTTGTAACTTGAATAATGTGAAGAGGTTCTAAATGGAAACCATGCATTTAGCCATGTGGTAGAGATGTGTATCGAGAGCAACAGAAATTAAAAGCCCATTACCAGAACTTCCTGAAATGAAGTTCTCAGAAGGGTAGGAAGAATTGCAACAGAAATAATTATATCCTCCCAATTATTATGGATTAATAATCTCCCATCAAATTACAAATCAAACATATGCAATTTATACCAACCTTTTCTAAAGCAAGAAAGTCTGAGAAAAGATAATTTGAAATATTGTGCACAATTATAGGGCTGTACAAAAGATATGTCTGAATGTAGAAATAAGGAACTGCAGATGCTGGTTTATAGAGTAACTCAGCGTGTTAGGCAGCATTCCTGGAAAATATAGATAGGTGGCGTTTCGGGTTAATTTTGTTTTATATCTAAGTGGATAACATGGCTAAAATTATCTATAATCATGTCCTGTAGGGAATACAAACTAACTTTTCCCACTACAATAAATTTCTTCTTTCCACCTGTCAGAGACATAAAATCCTGTTCCTTAATTGCAAGAATTTTCCATAATCCACTAGATCCACATACATCTCACTCAAAGAACCATCAGTCATAAGCGAGGCTTCTTAATGCCAACATTTCCCTGTCATTTGAAATGCACTACCACCTCCATGCTGTTCCTTTTGAGTGAAACACAGAAGTAACAATATGACCACACTGCTAGTTCCCTTTTCCCATGACAGTAGGGGACTTAAAATATTAATTTTGGGGCTGATTCTCAAAACTAGACATTCTATTGATTCAAAGTAAAAGAACAAAGAAAAGGGGCTCCCAGGATGTACAGTAGAATAACTTATCTGAAAACAACTAGTGACAAGTACAGGAAAATTAGACATTTTGGCGAGACAGGGTTTTGTTCAGATTTTCTTGAGAAACATTGAGTGACCTCAGGTTACATCCAAGGTGCAGCATAACAAAATGCATACCAGTCCATAGGTGGAACAGGTTTGACAGGCTAATTGGGGCTTTGCAGATGGGACATGTTGGTCGGTGGAGGCTGCTTGAGTCAAAAGCCCAGCTGTATGACTATGGTAGTTTAAATTGAAATATAAATGGCTTCATACACTGTCAAGATTAATTTGAAAAGTGGGTCATCCTGTTTCCAAATGCAAAGGGGGACAGCTCAAAATATTAAAATGTATACCAATGTAAGAATTTGCTTGGAGAACACAGTTGGAGGCACCAACAGGGGAAATAAAATGTGCTCACTGAAAAAAATTAAATGCATCTGCCAGGCAACTTATAAAGTTTATATACTGCTGGAAATGAAACTTTGTTTAAATTGTTTAAAAAACAAACTAGTTTGATAAATAACTTATGGATATTCCTATATTGGCACTTGGCACCAAAGTCATTCGTTCACCGAGGAGATACAGTGAAAACGCATCAAACAATTAATAACATTGGGGAAGTTATTTATATAACTAGTGATCTCTCCCAACAGCCTAGTTGGGAAACGTTCTGAGAGTCAGATTTTTCAAGTCCTTTGCTGAGTGAGGTGTTCAGTGGTCACACATTATTCACCAGCGGCTGTTTTTGCTTCTCCACTTCACCCGGCACAAAGGTGCTTGTATTTTGCTTCGGCAATCCATAATAGTATATCGAAACGCAGACGAGAATAGTCCCAGCTACAAAGTTGAGAGCTGAAATTAAACAAAATAAAATAATGTACTATGGCCAGAACAGAGAAAAATTATACAGTATAGGACAATATGAAATCTTTGATGTTTTTTTAAAGCAATGTTCTCAAATTTATAGAAACAAAGAACTATATAAAATGTATATAAAAGACACAAGGTGCTAAATTAACTCAGCAGGTCAGGCAACATCTCTGGAGAACATGGATACGTGACGTTTGAGGTTGGGACACTTCTTCAGATTAAAGAAGTCTGTAAAAAGGGTCTCAACTTAAAACGCCACCTATCCATGTTCTCCGGAGGATGTTGACGGACTCGTTGGGTTACTCCAGCACTTTGCATCTATTATTCTGCAATTTCTCTTGCTTCAGTCCCCAACATCTTGGTATATGCTGATTGATATCTACTTTATTACAGAACCACACCATGGCGAGGCTGCATCCAATAAAACAGAATCCTAGTTGCTCAGGAGACTTGGCATCATTGAAAAAAAATTGGCACGAGAAACTTTTTACTTACTTAACTGCAAGCCAAACAGCAAAACGGATGCTGCTGTAGAAATAACAATCGCTGCTGCTGCTGAAAATCCTTTCATGATGTTATCGGTGTATTTCACGACAACAGAAGTATACAACCCGCCAAGACTTGCTAATACTGTGGAGATGGAAGAACAGTGATACAACGTTATATAGTTCACTGGAAGAATTGATGCACTCGTTAAACAATTAAAAAAAAATTAAGTCAAGATTGTGGGCAACACTGGCACTCACAATCCATATCCCGATGCCCCGTGAAGATGGTTGGAAGAGTGTTGTAGAACCACTTGTGATCCTAGCACTGATGCGCTTTCCTAATAATGTTAGCCAGGTCATGGCACAATTTTTTTTTTTAGCCCAACCAACAAGTAATGCAAGGGTTACATTTCCAAAACAGAGCGTTTGTGACTTGAACTTGTCAGATCATCATCTGACATCTTGCTTCATGACATCAATTATGGTCAAGGTCGTGAAACGGGAGGATAACAAAGTTTGGTACAGTGTACTCGACATGTAATGCATACGTTGGCACACTGCTGGAGGGGGAGGTATAAAGAGTCAAGTGTTTTATTGTCGTATGTTCCAGATAGAACAATGAAATTCTTACTTGCAGAATTTCATTGTTCTATCTGGAACACAAGACAATAAAACACTGTATACAGAGAACAAATCAGGAGGATGGCCAAGCTGCAGGTTAGATTCAGTCATTCCATTCATTAATGCTGTACACCCAAGCCTGCCAATAAATTGATGCAATTCTAGATCAATGTGGTTTTATTGGACCAAATCATCTTCTGTCTGGCCTTCTGCCACACTCGATGTTGACAGCAACTACCCACCCCCAATAACATGGCCCTAACAGACCCAGCAGTGCAGACGCAGGAGTCAGAAGCAAGGTGAAGAGGGTGGTTGACTGCTTGCAGAGATCTGTGAAACCACCAGCTAAATGTAAGCAGCATCCAGCTCAAAGGAAAAAGAACTTGCATCTGACTAGTGCTGTGCAGTGGTTGCATATCTGTTCCGGGCAGGGAGCAGAGATGCAGGTAGACAGTAAAAAGCCAGATTTGATTAAGCATTTAAAATCTGATTTATAACCTCTACTTGATAACCAGGGTGCACAGGTTATAATGCACTATGTCTTGTTCCAGGAGCTCCCACTGATGTCTCTCAATTCCAGTGGCAAGTCTTGACTTTTGGGAAGGATACCTAACCTCCTGATTATTACTCAGATAATGTTGACCCCATAAAATGAGCATGACTTTAGTAAAACACTGATCCAACCGAAATGCGAAATTTAATGTTCCAATATACATGCCAAAATCCTCTGCTTGCCCCACTTGTTGAAGACTATTTGCATTTAAAAAATCTATACCATGTGTTCATGTATCCCATTTTCAGTGTTAGGAAGATTTTAAGATTCTCTAGGTTTGCTTTTCAAAATGGAAGATTGGCACATCAATGGAGAAATTAATGTAATTACTGATCTAGTAATTACTCTAAATCTACATAACGTGGCTCAAGAGTCATAAAAGACCACGTACAAAAGCTTGTCATTGGTTTTGGTTGTACGGAGGAAAATTGATATCAAAATAACCACTCCCTCTTCTCCCCTCTCCCGTTGGGCAAAAGGTATAGAAGTGTGAAAACACACACTCCAGATTCAGGGACCATTTCTTACCAGTTATTATCAGGCAACTGAATCATCCTACGAACAACTAGAGAGTGGTCCTGAACTACTATCTACCTCATTGGTGACCCTCAGACTATCTTTGATCGGACTTTATCTTGTACTAAACGTTATTCCCTTTCTCGTGTATCTGACACTGGATGGCCGAATTGGAATTATGTGTTGTCTTTCCGCTGACTGGTTAGCACGCAACAAAAGCTTTTCTGTACCTGACACATGACAATAAACTAAGAGGGAATGCAAGAGAGCTTCAGACAAAAGTCACCTTTCAAGAGGCTACCTAAAGCTAATCAAGTTTGCTCAGTAAAATTCCATTTTCTTACTGGGATAAATTAAGACTGCTTTGTGGTTCTTAATGTTGTCATTCACATAATTAATAATGCAATAGAACACCTAGTGTACATCCATCCATTATGAAAGTCATTGTACTCACATATAACAATCCAAACCCAGTGGGTGTATCCAAAGAAAAAGCCTTTCTCCAGAACTTGGGCACCATCACTCAAGTAAACTCCAAACGCAGTGATCACAATGCCAGAAATATACATCTGTATGTTACGGATCCACAGAGAGGTGTCAGAGGTTTTTAGAACCTTCTCAAAATAAACACCTAAAATTGGAATAAAATTAAAAAACTTCAACACAGAAAAACATGTTACAAGATTAATTTGTTCAAACAACACCTAAATCTAAACGCTCTCAATGTAGAGTTAGAAGATTAATATTCTTGCCTCGGGAAATAAGCTTATAATAAGAGACATAAGATTAATATGTCTCATCTGCCCTACTATTGAGCAAACTTTTCTTTTAGTAATTGTTTGTAATATTCTGTAAAAACGGTCTAGCATTGAACACTTCCAGTGCTGTTTTAAATCTCTATTATGCTGAAGACTTATTGTAAATTCCTGTGCTTCGCATATCTTCAACCTAATAGAGAGCCTCCATATTTTGGGAGTGGTTGATTTGGCCCCAGCTAGTTCTGCAAAAATTGATTCATCCAGGTTCTCATGCTTGTTTATGTTCCTAGGCACCTCATACAAGAAATATTGTGCCTGCCTATTTACGCAAGGCTCCGAACCACTAACAGAGTATTTCATTGCACTGCACAATCGGCATCTGTTATAGTTAGCTATCTTGGTCAAGCTTGACAACTAAACACCTGTTATTCAATCCTTAATTACACACATCATTAAACTACTTCCAGATTTTCGTTACACCTGTAGGCACATTACAGATTAGCATTATTTTAGGCAAAACAGCATATTCTACCCTCGTGAATAGGCCAAATTGTTGACCTGTTTAAAATAGCAGATGAGGGGACGACAGGGAACAGTGATACAAGAACAGGTACTCCAAATTTGCAACATCTGACCAGTGGCAAACAGATCAAATTCTCCGTTTCCAAAATCGAATCAAAAGATAGAAGGTGCCACAAGAAATGTAAATGGATGCACTAAAGTTTAAACTGAGAAGATGAGGGAAATACAAACTAACACCAATGAAAAATCATTCATAAATTCAACCTTCAAATAATGAAAATTTAAATGCATTAGACATCCAAAGAAATGTAGTTATTTTTTTAAACTACATTTCAGAGTTCAATGGAATGCAAGTGTTTATATCTGAGAGGGCTTAAGTTGTTACTCTCCAGCTATGGCAGACATAACTGGAGCACAACAGTAGACTTGTCAGTGCAACCAGGGAAAGATACATTAGCATTGAAGAGAGTGCGATTGACTGGTATGTAGTGAAATGGTTTTGATTAAATGGAAAAACTGAGCATAGGGTGGTATTGCCCAATACCAGTCTGAAGAAGTCTTGACCCAAAACGTCACCTATTCCTTCTCTCCAGAGCTGCTATCTGACCCGTTGAGTTAGTCAAGCTTTTTTTGTCTATCTTTGGTATTGCCCAGAGGTTAGATGCTTTTACGATATTGAGAAATCATAAATGATAGGAGTGGAATTATTCAGCCATTCAATCATGGCTGGTCTATCTCCCTCCTAACCCCAATGGTAGAAGTTAGACACTAGTTTGCTAGTTTGTTTTAAACTCTTAATGCAAATAACTAAATGTCCTACAACTGCTCTCACAAACACTGTTCCAAATAGTGAACTAACATTGTAATACAATATGCAACTATTTTAGCATCTAATGGGAAGGTGCTATTAAATATCAGTTTATATCTTACCAGCAAATCCAGAACACAATACTGCAATGGCTATGGCAACAAATCCCAAAACTGGATTCTGTGTAACCTGCAATATCAGAGTATTAATGCTGTAAAGACAGGCACTCTTAGTGTACGAGAATAATGCAGTGCTACTTTGTGGATTAGATCAGCAGTACACAGCTGAGTATGTCAAGCAAAATTTGAACCTGTGCGCCCGGCAACTTTTTAAATTGAGAAAAAGCATCTTCACAAATAATATTGTTCACTTCCTCACGATGTTTTGGTTTAGTTTAGTGAAACAACGTGGAAACAAGCCCTTCGGCCCACGCCGACCAGCCATTATCCATACACTGAAGAAGGGTCTCGACCTGAAACGTCGGGCATTCCTTCCCTCCAGAGATGCTGCCTGTCCCGCTGAGTTACTCCAGCATTTTGTGTCTATCTTACCCATGCACTAGTTCCATCCTGTACACTAGGGACAATTTACAGAACCATTGACCCATGTCTTTGGAATGTGGAGGAAATCGGAGCACCCAGAGAAAGCCCATGTGGTCACAGGGAGAATGTACAAACTCCGTACAGACAGCACCCGTAGTCAGGATCGAACTCGGGTCTCTGACGCTTTAAGGCAGCAACTCTACCGCTGCGCCACTGTGCCGCTCTGCCTAACAAGTGAAAACATTGTATGCTATTGAAAGCACACAGAGGTTGCGAGCATCACTGAAAAGTTGCATTTATTTTTATTGCTATTGCTAATTGCTCTCGAATCGAGGAGGAAGAGTCAACCAGTCATGAATGATGTAGAAGCCAGGCCATGGCTTATTTTGAACCCACTCAATCTGCATCAATTCAACTTGGTGTACCTCAATACAAAATAAATACATACTCTACCCTTCTCCATATTGTAGTTCATTTTATTTGACTTTGTGTATGATCCGAAACATTACATAGCCTTGTTCTCCAGAGATGCTGCCTAACCCACTGAGTTACTCCAGTACTTTGTGTCTTTACTTGACTTAAAGTTGGATTTCAAATTGCCCTCTAGCATTACCGACCACTTTGCTATTAAACTAGTTTGCAGCATTCCATGCCGAATCCTTGAGCCATGGTTGTTGGTCTGTTTTCTTCTGCTTGTAGTGAAATCGCATGGACTTCAGGAATTCTTATATATGCTCAACTGCTTTCCAATAAGAGGGCTTAAATCTATATTAATTACCAAGATGTCAACAAATCAGTCTCAAATTGTCATGCAAATAATATTTTAAACACGTTTTTAATTTGTGGGGGGAGGGGCAAGTGGTTTGGACACAGTAAAGGTGCCAGAAAGTGACAAAGGTAGCACATCTGCTTCTTTAAGTGTAATGGCTTTGGCCATACAGCATGGAAACAGGCCCTTCGGCCCAACGCGTCCATGCTGGTCGTCCAAGATGCCCCATTTACCATTGTTTGGGCAATATCCCGCAAACCCTTTCATATCCATGTATCATTCCAAATGTCTTTTAAATATTGTTTTTGTACCCGTCTCGACTACTTCCTCTAGCAGTCAGTTCCATATACACATCCCTGTGAAAAAGTTGCCCCTCGGATTCCTATTAAATCTTTCCCCGCTCACTTATGCTCTCTAGTTTTCAATTCCCCTACCCTGGGTAAAAGACTGCAGATTCACCCTATTTATTCACTTCATGGTTTTCTACACCTCTTTCAGATCATCCCGCAGCCTCATGCGCTCGAAGGAATAAAGTCCCAGCTCGCACAACCTCCCCTTATAGCTCAGACCCTTGATTCCTGGCAACATCCTCTTAAATCTTCTGTGTCCTTTTCAGCTTAATTGCATCATTCTTGCTGCAGGGTGACCAAAAGTGAACTCAATACTCCCAAGTGCTGCCGCACCAACGTCTTGTAGTCACGGTAGATTTCTACGAGAATCGCAACCTTTTCTAGAATCTCACTATCTATGGTTCTTCATACGAGCCTGCCAGGCACGAGATTAAATTGCACAGAAAGTGCAATACAGGCAAGGTCGTTCAGCTCAGCCAGGCCACGTTCACCCACGTCATCTCCCAAACCGCAGTCCCTCACCTGCACCTTTGTAGTTTCCATAGGCTTCCACTGGACCAGTGTTACTCCTGCACAAAGCATAAATACAGAAAGCCATTGCAGTTTGTTAAGAGAACGATTCAGCATAAAGACTGTACAGAGTGCTGTGCTTGGAATCTTTAGTTGATAGGTCACCTGAAAAAAAAAAACAACTAGTTAAAAACAGAAGCTTTACATTTCCAATGATCTATAGTCAGTCACACAGCGCAGTAACAGCCACCTAGACCAAACTCATGCCAACAAAGATGCCCCATCTAAGCCTGTTGCCTACTTTAAAAATCTCTGTCCAATCCTTTGATCATACGACTTATTACAGCAGGATGAGTCTAATTGGTACATTGCACCTCTGAAAGAACTATTTACCGAGCCACATTATGCTGTTCTTCCCCATAATGTTTCATCTTTTAATTATTAAACAGTAATAACCGAGTCCCCTTTGCCTGCATTTGACCCATACCCCTCTCAAACTTTCCTATCCATGCATCTGTCCAAGTGTCTTTTAAATGCTGTTTATAGTAGCTGCCTAAGCTACCTCCTCTGGCAGCTCATTCCATATACCTACACCCCCCCCCCCCCCCCCCAAGCAATATATTTGTCTCTCAGGTTCCCATTAAATATTGCCCCTCTCAACTTAAACGCATGCCTCTGGTTTTAGATTCCCCTATCCTAGGTTAAAGACTGTATTCACCCTGTCAACTCCCCTCATGATTTTATACACCTCTTAGATCAACCCTAGCCTCATGTACTCCATGGAGTAAAGTCCTAGCCTGCCCAACCTCTCCCTGTAGCTCAGGCCCACGGGTTCTGTCAACATCCTCGTAAATCTTCTCTGCACTCTTTCTTTCCAGTTTAATGACATCCTTCCTCGAGCAGGGTGACCAAAACTGAACACGCCATTCCTATTTTGCCTCACCTACGTCTTGTACAAGTGGAAATGTAATGTGCAGAACTACTTGAATAGTTAGCAACAACGCTAAGAATGACATTTGAGCATTATGCCAAACTGTGAACAATGCTATTATTTCTACCTCACACTGTCAATATCTCTATTCTTCACTAGTCCTTTTACATGTTCACATCCCAAGCCAAGATGTCAAGACCCAAGAAACTGCAGATGCTGGAATCATGAAAAAAGCTCACAAAGAGCTAGAGGAATTCTGCGGGTCAAGCAGCATCAGTAGAGGGCACAAATAGATATTGTTTCAGGAAAGGCCACAACCAGAACGTTACCTATCTAGTTCCCTCCACAGATGCTGCTCGACCCACTGAGTTTATCCAACACTTCATGTGTTGCCCAAACCAAGATCTAACCGCTTCACTGAGTTTAGCCTCTCGATCATCTACCGTTGACACCTGCTGAAACCTCAAGCTCTCATTAAACCTTTCTGGCAGTTTCCTACTTTAAAATTCTCTCTTTCACAGTTCTTTGATCATCTGACAATATTACAACAGAATAGGCCTATTTGATACATTGCACCTCTGAAAGAACTAATAATAAGCATTTTTTAAATAAAAAAAGTGTCAAACATACATCATGCAACCCCACAAGATAAAATGCAAATCCTTTGACTTTAAGATCCGAGTATCCCAGGTACTTCTTACCTGATACACTGCTGCATCCAAGTTACTAAGCGCCACAAAGGCCATGTTGTTTTGAACAGCATACACCACAGATGGAATACTGAGTTTCAGCATTTCTTTGGGACTCCTGAGAATGTGTTCATACAATGTTGACAGCGTGCCACGAAAACTGCCCACGTCCCTTCGGAAGACAGAAATACGGTAATAAAGCGTGTTATATCAATAATCAAAAAGATGCACATTGAAACTTTCATGCCCAGATTCAGATTAACTTATCTTTCTTTTTCCAGAGTCTAGTTAGACAAAAGTCTCAAGGCAATGAAGTACGGGCATTTACACAGTTTGAACAGTACAAGCAGTATATCGGCACCATGGCTGAAACTATAATGATATAATTTTATTAAATAGAGTCCTAAAAAGTCAGAATCATACTGCATGAAAACACGTTAACAGCCCCACTCACCCACAGACTAAGACACCCCAACTAAGCTGGTCCCCTTTGCATTTGGAAT
This sequence comes from Raja brachyura, assembly GCA_963514005.1. Next base: position 4,986,893 of record OY740785.1, read on the forward strand.
TTTGGGCATCATATCTGAGGAAAGATGTGGATGTGGAGAGGATGTTTCCACTAGTGGGAGAGTCTAGGACTGGAGGTCATAGCCTCAGAGTTAAAGGACGTTCTTTTAGGAAGGAGATGAGGAGGAATTTCTTTAGTCAGAAGGTGGTGAATCTGTGGAATTCATTGCCACAGAAGGCTGTGGAGGCCAAATCAGTGGATATATTTAAGGCAGATATAGATATTCTTGATTAGTACAGAGGTTATGAGAAGGCAGGAGAATAGGGTTAGGAGGGAGAGATAGATCAGCCATGATTGAATGGCAGTGTAGAATTGATGGACCGAATGGTCTAGTCCTGCTCCTATCACTTATGATCTTAGCCCACATACCTCTAAACCATTCCCATCCATGTACCTGTCCAGATGCCTTTTAAGTGCTGTTTATAGTATCTGCCTTAACAACCTCCTCTGGCAGCTCGTTCATATACCCACCACCCTTTGAGCGGAAAAAGTTGCCCCTCAGGTTCATATTAAATCTTTTCCCTCTCACCTTAAACATATGTCCTCTAGTTTTTGACCCAAGTAAAAGACTGCGTGTTCTCCCTATCCATTCCCCTTATGATATTGGGGTATTTTGGGGCATTTATGGCCAAATGTTGGTCAGCCAGCCCTAATTGCACCTAAGGCAATAGTGACGAGTCATTTTTCCTGGGCCACTGTCGTTCCGGTAACGAAAGTACTCGCAAGCTGAGACAGAGTAGTGAAGTTCCCGTATTTAGACACAATTCCATGAAGGACCAATAAAGGATGTATTTCCAAGCCAGGATGGTGCTATATTGGGGAAGTCTGTAGGTGGCATTTGCTGCCCTCATTCTTCATGGCCTTGGACGCTACTGTTTAGGTGGTGATCCAAAGACGACGGAGAGCGTTTTGTGGACGGTGCACAATGCTGCCTCAGTGTGCTGCAGGTATAGGGATGTTCAAGGCAATGGAGTCAAGAGTCAAACCGCGTGAAAACAGAGCCTTCGGCCCAGCTTGGCCACACCGACCAACGTGTCCCATCTACACTAGTCCCACCTGCCTGCGTTTGGTCCACATCCCTCTAAACCCATCCTATCCATGTACCTGTCTAAATAATTAAATGTTGCAATGGTGTCTACCTCAACTACATCCTCTGGCAGCTCGTTCCACACATCCACCGCCCTCTGTGTAAACAAAAGTCACCCCTCGGGTTCTTATCAAATCTCTCCCCCCACCCCCTGTCATCTTAAACCTATGTCCTCTGGTTCTCAGTTCCCCTACTCTGGGCAAGAGACCCGATCTATTCCTCTCATGATTTGGTACACCTCGATAAGATCACTTCTCATTCTCTTGTACTCCAAGGAATAGCATCCCAGCCTGCTCAACCTCTTCCCATAGCTCAATACCTCGAGTCCTGGCAACATCCCTGTAAATCTTTCCAGCTTGACAATATCTTTCCTATAACATGGTGACCAAAACCAAACAGAATACTCCAAATGTGACCTCACCAACTTCTTATATAAACTGCAACATGACCCTCCAACTTCCACAGTCCATACACTGACTGATGAAGGCCAATGTGCCTCAAGTCTTTTTGACCACCCTATCTACATGTGACACCACTTTCAAGGAATGCCAATTAAAAGGAAAGTGACTAGGGGTGCTGGGGAAGGGTTGTCATACGCAGTTAGGACATAAGCCTCATCTCGGAATGAAAGGACATACCTTTAGAATGGAAGGTAGACAAAAATGCTGGAGAAACTCAGCGGGTGAGGCAGCATCTATGGAGCAAAGGAAATAGGCGCCGTAACGGATCGAGAAACGATTTTGGAAACATCGCCTATTTCCTTCGCTCCATAGATGCTGCCTCACCCGCTGAGTTTCTCCAGCATTTTTGTCAACCTTTGATTGTCCAGCATCTGCAGTTCCTTCTTAAACATACCTTTAGAATGGAAATTTCTTTAGCCAGAGGGTGGTGAATCTGTAGAATTCAATGCCACAAGGTCTGTTCTTGACTAGCAAGGGCTTCAAAAGGTTATGGGGAAGAAGGCAGGAGAATGTGAGGGGAAAAATAGATCATTCATGATTGAAGAGCAGAGTAGACTGTGGGCCAAATGGCCTAATTCTACTACTATGTCGTATGAGCATTCTACCGTGAAAAGAATATGCAGCAAAATTAGTTGAGACATTGTTTGCAAGTCATTATTGAATATTGTGGAAAGTACGAGGTATTAAGACTGCACACATACCTTGTTAACATACCTAGACTCAAAATTAATTTGAGGACTTCAGTGATGCAAACAGCTGTGGTTGCAAAGTACATCTCCGTTAAGACTGTTCTTGTGTATCGTAACACCACAATGTATGTGGCGGCCACAACTGTCATTACCGTCAGACAGTACAACTTAAACAGCAAGCTGACATTCTCTGCAAGATAAAAGAGACCGTACAAAGTCATTTCTAGAACAGAAAAAAAAATGTGGATCTTAAGCACAGCTCAGCACTAATTTGTTAAACACCAAGTTTTGACTTTTGTCTTCAGTTCCATTGCCAGTGCGCTGAAAAAAGCCCTTCAGCCCAACTCGACCTACATGTCCCATCTACACTAGATCAATTTACCTGCGTTTAGCCCATATCCCTCTAAACCTATCCTAATACCTGTTTAATTGCTTCTTAAACATTGCGATAGTCATAGAAACATAGAAAATAGGTGCAGGAGGAGGCCATTCGGCCCTTCGAGCCAGCACCGCCATTCAATATGATCATGGCTGATCATCCGCTATCAATAACCCGTGACTGCCTTCTCCCCATATCCCTCGACTCCACTAGCCCCTAGAGCTCTATCCAACTCCCTCTTAAATCCTTCCAGTGATTTGGCCTCCACTGCCCTCTGTGGCAGGGAATTCCATAAATTCACAACTCTCTGGGTAAAAAAGTTTTTTCTCACCTCAGTCTTAAATGACCGCCCCTTTATGCTAAGACTGTGGCCCCTGGTTCTGGACTCACCCAACATTGGGAACATTTTTCCTGCATCTAGCTTGTCCAGTCCTTTTATAATTTTATATGTTTCTATAAGATCCCCCCTCATCCTTCTAAACTCCTTTTTGGTAATAAACAACATGTGTTTACTTCTGGTTTTGGTTAAAATGTACTAGTTGTTCTCAACATTCTAATCCCAATCCTTTAGTTCATTGGAACGAAAGCCAACGCTGTGCAAGCAAGCCTCTGTGCCAGGAGATGCGTGATGTAATAATATGGTACTGGCTCAGCAAAATGGGCACTAGTACTGAAATGTAACAATGAAGTAAATGCAGCCAAATTAAAGGTTAAGTCATTTGTACTTTGTCCAAATTACTGTCATAGTCTGTCGCTATTTATAATTAGTTCTCTTGCTATGAACCATACATAGGTTACAATGCTCAGCACAAAATGAGCCAGCTAGTAGTGATAGCCAGTCATATAATTAATATTGATTTATTACTGTCACATGCGCCAAGAGTGAGTTTTGCAAATTTTGGAAGAAATTTGTCTATTGTCTAAAATCATACCATACACAAGTACATTAGGGAGTCCAAAAGAGAAAATAAACAAGAGTGTTTATTAAACAAGCTACAGAGAAAGTCCAGATTTTTTTTTTTTTTTAAGTGCAAAGGCCGCATAAGGCAGATTGGAAGATTGGGGAAAATGAAGGCACACGCATTAAATTTGAGGTAACAGACATACAACTGCGTTAAGCTGCAATGGCATCTTACCTATGGCAGGCTGACCAAAACTGAACACAACACTCCAAATACAACCTCACTAATGTCTTGTACAACTATAACAATGTCTCAGCATCTATACTCAATTTATCTATACTGATAACGGCCAAATGCCGAAGTGCCAAAAGCCTTCTTCACTAAACCATCTGTCTGCAATACCACTTTCTGGGAACTATATACTAACTAGTACTCCTCGATCCCTCTGCTCTACAAAACTCCCCAGGCCCTACCTACCAATGAAGGTCTTCCCTAGTTTGACTTCCCGCATTGCAACAATTCACACTTATCCGACAAACTCTTTAGCCTTTCCCCGGACCACTTGCCCCGATGATCAAAATTCTGCTGTGATTCTTGAGAACCATCTTCACTATCTAAGATACTGCTTAAATGAATATTATCTGCAAACTTAATAATCATGCCTTGTACATTCTCATCCGAATTGTTGATATAGACGACAAACGCAAATGGGCCCAACACCAAACCCCAAGGCACTAGTCACAGACTTCCAGTCCAATAAACAACCTTCCACAAACACCCCCTGCTTTCTTCCATGAAGCCAATCGTGTATCCAGTTAGCTAGCTCTCCTTGGATCCCTTTAATCATGCCTTACAGAGAAGCCTACCTTGCAGAACCTTGCCAAAGGCCTTGATGAATATCCAGATAGACGATATCTGCAGCCCTTTCTCAACCACCTTCTTGGCCATTTCTTCAAAAAACACTAACTCATGAGACAGGGTCTCTGATGTACAAAATCATGCTAACTATCTCTAATCAACCCAAACCTAAAACCTTAATATAAAGCATTCTATGCTATCACTGATGAATTGTTTGTCTGGTATTCCTCCTAATTTTATACTCTCGAGAATTAAATTGAATTCGCAACACCAAATTCAGTTTGCAGATAATATTGGGAGTGGCGGTGCTGCCCTGGCAGCTGCGGCTCGCCTGCAGTCCGTCTGTTTTTCTTTTTTTTTTGTTGTTTTCTTGTCTTGTTTTAGTGTTAATTTGAGTTATTTATGTAGTGTATGTGTGTGGGAGGGGTGGGAGAAACGTTTTGGTCTCTTCCTTTTGGGGGGGAAGCGACTTTTCTTGTCGTATCTCCCGTCTCCGTCTCCATCTGCGCTGAGGCCTAATGGCGGAGCTGACGGCCTCCAACTGCGGGCTCCGGAGGCAGAGCCAGCCAGGACTTACCAGCGCAGGGCTGGCCGACTTCGGGGCTGTGGCGGGTTCAGGCATTCCGGCGGCCCGACTTGGAGCTGTGGCGGCTTTCCGGTGGCAGCGGCGGCGGCGGAAGCGACTTCGGAGGCCCAGTGGATGACATCGTCCGGAGCTCGCGGGTCACAGGTTGGTGACCTGTTTTTCCGGAGCTCCCGCGGCAACAGCTGCGTCCGCTGGACTGGAGGGCGGCAGCTTCGGCGGCTTCGACTGCCCCAGGCCGCGGAGTTTAACCGGCCCGTTTGTGGAGCGCGGTTCAGCCGCGGGACTTATTTACTTCACCCGGTGCGGTCACAACATCGGAGGCCTGGGTCGCCTCAGCGCGGAGGAAGAGGAAGAACAAGAAGGGAAGAGACAAAGACAAGATTTTTGCCTTCCATCACAGTGAGGAGGTGTCTGGTGAACTCACTGTGTTGGATGTTAAATTTGTGTGTTTTGTTATTTACTATATGTATGACTGCAGGCAACGAAATTTCGTTCAGACCGCAAAGTCGGAATGACAATAAAGTTTTCCATGATTCCATGATAAAGAAATCTTCAGAATAAAAGGATGTACCTTTCGAAAAGAGATGAGCAATTTCTTTAGTCAGAGGATATGTTAACGCGCAGATTTACAGAATCTTGATTAGTATGGGTGCCGGGGATTATGAGAAGGCAGGAGAATGGGATCGAGTGGGATAGATCTGCTATGACTAAATGGTGGTGTAGACTTGATGGGCTCAATGGCCTAATTCTGGGCCTATAACTTGCAACTTTATGAACATCAGGGATTTAGAACCATCACCCTCCCCAGTGCCATATATTCCATACAGCGTGATGTCAGAAAAGTCAAATATTGAAACTTAATGTATTTTTATTCCAATATTTGTCAGTGCAAGTGCCCAGTTTGGGATTTGTATACAACTGCAAAAGCCCCCAAACTTGCTGACCACACTGCCCCAATTCCCTCTGTCAGCAAAGGCCCAGAGTGGAACACATTTACCACAATATTCCAGTAATTATACTGAAGAATCTGGCTGCTTATACCTGGGGCAAACAAATGGGCCTAGCACTGATTTGAGGCTTGTAAAAAAATGTATTGATTTTTTGTTGTTTGCTTATTATATTATATTATCTATTGAGTAATGTGTTTATAAACGCGTTGAAGCTGCTGCAAGTAAGAAGTTTATTGTTCTGTCCGTACATACAACACTATTGACTCCCTTTGGGGAGGAAGTCAGTGAAGCCATTCAAGTGAATGCCATACCTGTTACTGAACTCTTTGTTGACACCAACAGCACCGCCTAGGTTTCTGGAATTTTGCAGCATTATCGATATTTAACAATTTATATTTAACCTATTAGTTTAGAGATACCGCATCAACCCTTGCTCCACCTGTTCACAATAGTTTGTTGCAATCCCACTTTCTCATCGACCACCCACGCAAGAGGGTCATTTTACAGAGGCCAATTAATCTGGTACAAACTCCACACAGAGAGCATCCGAGGTCAGGGTCGAACCCGGCTCTCTTGCACTGAGAGATAGCTACTCTACCAGTCGCACCAGTTTTACTTTATTGACACGAACTAGCAGGATAGATTCAGGCTTACAGGTGGATTGGTGTGGATTTTGGCCTCTGCAGTGCCGCAAAGAGATTATTAAACAAATTAGATTGCGTGATATTGGGAATTACATATTGAAGTTGCTTGTAGTTTAGTTAATGGTCGTTCTCAGGGATTGTTGCAGGAGTCCCAATTGTTCTCAATAGATGGACTGGGTGAGGGAATCCAATGAAATAGATCCATGTTCGTAATGATACAAAACTAGATGAAAATATGGACAGTGAAAGGATACACAGAGTCATCCAGCATTGAAACAGGCCCTTCAGCCCAACTTGCCCATGCTAACTAAGATGCCTCATCTACACTCGTTCCAACTGTCTGATTTTGCTTTGGTCCATATCCTAAACCTTTCCTATCCATGTACCTGTCCAAATGTTATAGTGCCAGCCTCAACTACCTACTATGGCAGCTTGATCAATATATCCACCACCCTGTGTGAGAAAAAAAATGGAAGTACCTGTTCAGAGGCACTCGGGCATCTGAGCTATCAACAAAAGTTATATGGTTGCAATCAGAAAGCAAACAAAATGCACACCTTTATTGGAAGAGGAAATAAAAAAGAGACATGTTATCTGCGATTGTACCTGGCCTTGGCGAGGCTACACCTGGATAATTGCACACAGGGATGGTCACCCTTCACAATAATAGCATACAGTGCCCTCCATAATGTCCTGGACAAAGACCCATCATTTATTTATTTGCCTCTGCACTCCACAATTTGAGATTTGTAATAGAAAAAAAATCACATGTGGTTAAAGTACACATTGTCAGATTTTAATAAAGGCAATTTTTATATATTTTGGTTTCACCATGTAGAAATTACAGCAGTGTTTATACATAGTCCCCCCATTTCAGGGCACCATAATGTTTGGGACACAGCAATGTCATATAAATGAAAGTAGTCATGTTTAGTATTTTGTTGCATATACTTTGCATGCAATGAATGCTCCGAGGCACATCTTCGCCCCCCCCCCCCCCCCCACGGCCTACCACCTGGATTGCCGCGGCCTTTCCTGCCAGAGGCCGGCCAGAGCCTGAGCAGCGGCGGCGTAGCACTGGATTCCATCGCGGAGCGAGCGATGCCTTACCAGGGCCGCCGTGTTGGAGCTCCAGAGTGCCGGGACTGCCAACTTTAACACCGTGGAACTGTGGTCTGCGGAGCTTCCAGCTGCTGGCGGCACTGACTTTCCAGCCGCGGGGAGCGCTGACGCCGACTTTAACATCGCGGAGCCCTGGGATCTCTCGCCGAGGTCGCCAGCATTGAATCTCCGGAATCTCCGTGGACTTCGGAAGCCGCGATCTCCGGTAGGAAGCGGCCAATTCAGAGGCTCCGGGCCGCTGAGAGCGTTCAAGGGCCTGAAACATCGGGCCCATAGCGGCAACTGTGGAGGCCTCGATAGGCCCCGACCACGGGTGAACCGAGGAAGAGGACTGAACTTTGGTGCCTTCCCTCACAGTGGGAAACGTTGATTCCGCTGTGGGGGGGATGTTTTTTATGTTTTATGTTAAATTCTAAAGTGTTGTGTTTATCTTATTTGTGTGCCTGCATGGTAACTCAAATTTCACTGCACAAATTGGTGTATGTGACAATAAATGTCCTTTGTCCTTTAAAAAAAAAAAAAAATCAGGTGATTGACTCTGCCACTCAATAATTGACCATTTTTAGCTTTGAAAAACTCCTATGTTGCTTTAGCAGTATGCTTGGGATCATTGTTTTGTTGTAGAATGAACCATCGGTCAGTGAGTTTTGAGGTATTTGTTTGAACGAGCAGATAGGATGTGTCTATACACTTCAGAATTAATTATGCTACTACCTTCAGCAGTTGTATCATCAAAGAAGTACCTTCAGCAGCCATAAATGTTTTGGCCATAACACCCCCACCACTGTGTTTCACAGATGTGGTGTTATGTTTTGGATCTATGGCAGTTCCTTCTCTCCTTCATACTTTGCTCTTGCCATCACTCTGATTCAAGTTAATCTTCGTCTCTTCTGTCCACAAGACCTTTTTCCAGAACTGTGGTTCCACTTGTTGGCAAACTGTAATCCCATTTTTGCAGCTAACCAGTGGTTTGCATCTTGCAGTGTAGCCTCTGTATTTCTGTTCATGAAGCCTTCTGCAGACAGTGGTCATTGACAAATCCACACCTGACTCCTGAAAAGTGTGTCTTCTCTGTCGGACAGGTGTTTGAGGGTTTTTTCTTTATTATATAGAGAATTCTTCTCTCATCAGCTGTGGAGGTCTTCCTTGGCCTGCCAGTCCCATTGTAATTAGTAAGCTCACCAGTGCTCTCTTTCTTCTCAATGATGTTGATTTTAGTAAGGTTTGGCTGATGTCTCTAACAGTTTTATTCTTGTTTCTCAGTCTCATTATGGCTTCTAGATACATAGAAAATAGGTGCAGGAGGCCATTCGGCCCTTCGAGCCAGCACCGCCATTCATTGTGATCATGGCTGATCGTCCCCAATCAATAATCCATGCCTGCCTTCTCCCCATATCCCTCGATTCCACCAGCCCCTAGAGCTCTATCTAACTCTCTCTTAAATCTATCCAGTGATTTGGCCTCCGCTGCCCTCTGTGGCAGGGAATTCCACCAATTCCTCACCTCAGTCTTAAATGGCCTCCCCTTTATTCTAAGACTGGGGCCACTGGTTCTGGATTCGCCCAATATTGGGAGCATTTTTCCTGCATCTAGCTTTTATAAATTTATTTGTTTCTATAAAATTCCCCCTCATCCTTCTAAACTCCAGTGAGTACAAGCCTAGTCTATGACTTTCATTGGCACAACTTTGGTCCTAAACAGCAATAAAAGTTTCCAAATGTGATGGAAAGACTGGAGGAAAGACTAGGCGTTGAGAGGTATCTTATACCTGCATTAAGGCGGCAATTAAACACACCTGAGCAATTACAAACGCCTGTGAAGCCATGTGTCCCCAACATTATGGTGCCCTGAAATGGGGGGGGGGGGAGACTATGTATAAACACAGCTGTAATTTCTACATGGGGAAAGCAAAATGTATAAAAAATACCCTTAAATAAAATTGGACAATGTGCACTTTAACCACGTGATTTTTTTAATTACAAATCTCAAATCGTGGATACAGAGGCAAATAAATAAATGATGGGTCTTGGTCCCGAACATTATGGAGTATTTCCTGGAACACAGGAAATACTTGTCCGATAGATTCCTTGATAGGTGGGTTTGAAGTGCGAGGCGAATGGGCACTAATGAATTAATGTAGTGCCTCTGATAATGTGGGAAGAAGTTTAACACAATGCTTGTTTTGTACTTTTTTTTAATGCTGAAGGAAGTTTATTTTGATCAAAACAGAAGCAGGCTAGGTATATTATTTCTTCAATTTAGGAAGAATTAGGTCATGTCACTGAAACATATGCAATTTCTTCAGATACAGCAGATATGCGGAAATGTTTTCTTTAGCTAGGGTGTATCAGATTTAGGAGATAACCATCCAGGACAAAGATCACTAACAATTTTTTCACAGAGGTGGTTAATTTATTGGAATTCTCTACCTCCGGTGGCTGTGGAGGCTTGGTCGACGTAAATGCATTGAAAAGATTCATTGATTCTTAAATCTGAGGGAACCAAAGTGATATATGGTTAGTTCAGGAAACTCTTTAAAGTTTAAAGTTTACTGTCACATGTACCAAAGTACAGCAAAAAGATTTTTATTTAGTGCTATCCAGGCAGCGGAAAGACTAAACATGGTTATAATCAAGCCGTCCACAGTGTACAGCTACAGGATGAAGGGAATGACGTTTTTACAGTAAGATAAAATCCAGTAAAGTCCAATTAAAGATAGTCCAAGGGTCTCCAATGAGGAAGATGGCAGCTCAGGACCATTCTCTATCTATTGATAGGATGGATCAGCTGGGAATAGTTGATGATAGCTGGGAAGAAACCGTCCCTGAATCTGGAGGTATGCATTTTCACACCTGTACCTCTTGCCTGATGGGAGAGGGGAGAAGTGGGAGTTACAAAGAGGGGAGAAGTGGTTATGCAAACTACAAGTTCAGCCACAATCTCCTTGAATGGAAAAGCAGGAACGAGGAAAGGCAGGGTCTACTCCAAATTCTACTTCTGGCCTTCCAGGTGCAGCTTCTCCAGGACCATTTATTACTACAGTGAGGCACTTTCACGACTGTACCCGAATCCTCTTGCAATGAAGGCAGCATTTGTCTTCTTCACTGGTTGCTACACCTGCATGTTACATTTTACTGATTGGTGTACCAGGACACCCAAGTCTCTCTGAACACTGTTTAACATCTCTCCATTTTAAAGAAATACTTTCAACATAGAGACTGGATGCCTGTGACTAGTGGTTTGCCTCAGGGTCCGGTGCTGGGCCCGTTATTGTTTGTCTTCTACATCAATGATTTGGATGACAGCATACAGGACAGGATTAGCAAGTTTTCTGATAATACAAAAGTTAGTGGTTTTGCAGATAGAGAAGATGGTTGTGAACAATTGCAGCAGGATCTGGATCGATTGGCCAGGTGGGCAGAGGAACGGTTGATGGAATTTAATACAGCAACGTGTGAGGTGTTGCATTTTGGGACGTTGAACCAGGGCAGGACCTACACAGTAAATGGTGGTTCACTGAGTAGTGTTGTAGTGCAGAGGGATCGAGGAGTACAGGTGCATGGTTCCTTGAAGGTCGGGTTGCAGGTAGATAAGGTGGTCAAAAAGGCTTTTGGCACTTTGGCCTTCATCAGTCAGAGTATTGAGTATAGAAGTTGGGAGGTCATGTTGCAGTTGTATAAGACATTGGTGAGACCGCATTTAGAATATTGTGTTCAGTTCTGGGCACCATGTTATAGGAAAGATATTGTCAAGTTTGAAAGGGTTCAGAAAAGATTTAAGAGGATGTTGCCAGGACTCGAGGGTGTGAACTATAGGGAGAGGTTGAGTAGGCTGGGTCTCTATTCCATGGAGTGCAGGAGGATGAGGGGAGATCTTATAGAGGGATACAAAATCATGAGAGGAATAGATCGGGTAGATGCACAGAGTCTTTTTCCTAGAGTAGGGGAATCGAGGACCAGAGGGCATAGGTTCAAGGTAAAGTGGAAAAGATTTAATAGGAATCAGAGGGGTAACTTTTTCACACAAAGGGTAGTGGGTGTATCGAACAAGCTGCCAAAAGTTGAGGCTGGGGCTATCCCATCGTTTAAGTTAGACAGGTACATGGATAGGGCAGGTTTGGTGGGATATGGACCAAGGTCAGGCAAGTGGGACTAGTGTAGCTGAGACAATGTTGGGCGTATGGGCGAGTTGGGCCGAATGGCACGTTTCCACACTGTATCACCCTACGACTCTACATCCACTTACCAAAATGGACAACCACATATTTTACATATTCTTGTTTTGGACAATTTCACATATTCTATCTGTCATGCCTTAACCCACTCAGCCTTTTACATTGAAAAACTGCACATTTAAATTTGTCACTGACAAAAAGAAAGCCTCATTCAATGTTTTTCTGGTGTTGCAATACCTTAACGTCTGTGTTACTGGACAGGCAACAATCCTGCCAACATAACAATATAACTCAAAATAAGGAATTCTACTATCAATAAACACATTGTTAAATAACAATAAACATTCATACCACAGAATCAAACCAGCCATCCTTACCCAAGTTTGATTTAAACAACTTCAGTCCCACAGCAGAGTGTAAAGTGACAAGTAATTAAATTTACTTTTACTGACCACAGAACTCCTCTGCTAAAAAGAAAGTGCTTAATAGTCATATACACCGAGTTTTATTTGATAACATTCATAAAATACATAGCTACGTAGCAAGAATACATTTTTTACATGTTTTACACCCGATTGCCGACTTAGGTGTTAGACAAGGTAGACACAAAATGCTGAAGTAGCTCCACAGAACAGCCAGCATCTCTGGAGAGAAGGAATGCGTGACGTTTTGGGTCGAAACCCTGCTTCAGACTGATGTCAGGGGAGAAGGCGGGACCAAGATAAAATGTAGTTGGAGACAGTAAGACTGGTGGGAGAACTGGGAAGGGGATGGAGAGAGAGGGAAAGCAAGGGCTATTTGAAGTTAGAAAAGTCAATGTTCATTCCACTGGGGTTATATCAGCCGTCGCATACAGCATATAATCCTCCAACATTTTCGCCACCTCCAACAGGATCCCACTACTGGCCAAATCTTCCCATCACCACCCCTTTTCTGATTTCCACAGAGATCATTCCCTCCGCAACTCCCTGGTCAACTCGTCCCTTCCTACCCAAACCACCCCCTCCCCAGGTACTTTCCCCTGCAACCACAGGAGATGCACCACCCGTCCCTTTACCTCCATCCAGGGACCCCGACAGTCTTTTCAGGCGAGGCAGAGATTCGCTTGCACCTCCTCCAACCTCATCTACTGTATCTGCTGTCAACTCCTCTACATCGGCGAGACCATGCGCAGGCTCGGCGATCGTGTTTCTGAACACCTCTGCTCAGTCCGCCTTAACCTCCCGGTTGCTCAGAACTTTAACACCCCCTCCCATTCCCACACTGACTTTTCTGCCCTGGGCCTCCTCCATCATCAGAGTGAGGCACAGTGCAAATTGGAGGAACAGCACCTCATATTTGGCTTGGGCAGCTCACACCCCAACGGTCTGAACATTGACGTCTCTAACTTCAAATAGCCCTTGCTTTCCCTCCCTCTCCAGTTCTCCCACTAGTCTTACTGTCCCTGACTACATTCTATCTCTATCCCACTCACTCCCCTGATATCAGTCTGTAGAAGGGTCTCGACCTGAAACGCCACCCATTCCTTCCCACCAGAGATGCCCCCCGTCCCGCTGAGTTACTCCAGCACTTTGTGTCTACCTTCGATTTAAACCAGCATCTGCAGTTATTTCCGACACATAGGTGTCAGACAATGTATAGGAACAACTCTTCTTATCCGAAGAAACTAAAAACCGTGCTCGGTACATTCCCAAAGCAACACAACATCGAACCATTTGGGGATCTCGGACAACTACAAAAATAAAGCGGATTCCCCGGCCTACAGCAAGTGGCATCACATATCAGCATTCCACATTCAACTGTATCGTGCTTTCGGCAATAAATCCACCCAAATAGGAAAACTACATCTGCAATATTACCACATAGTTTGTGTTCACCCTGCTTTGAAGCCCTCCCCTCCTCCTCCCTTCCCCTCCTCTTCCCCTCTTCCCCTCCTCCCCTCCTCCTCCCCTCCTCCTCCCCCCCCCTCCCCCCCCCTCCCCCCCTCCTCCCCTCCCCCCCCTCCTCCTCCCCTCCTCCTCCTCCTCCCCTCCTCCTCCCCTCCTCCACTTAGCGTTCTGGTTGTGTTTAAGCACAGTGCGGCTCGTTATATAAAACCCAAAGCTGTTTAATTAAACAGTCACCGCTTTTAAGAATAAGCTCAAATGCACTTTAGACAATCCCCCGCATTAAAAAAAAACAAAACAACAAAAAAAACAAATTGAAACGAGCAGAGAGCAAAGGAAGGGGTGGGTACGAACCGGTCGCCATGGTCGCGCCGTGCAGACTCCACACCTGGGTGTGAGTGAGTGAGCGGGCGGGCGAGCGAGCGGTGCAAGCGGAGTTCAGCTGAATCTCGCGAGCGATGCGGTGCAATGGAACGTCGAGGCGGAGAGGAAATCCGGGCCGCATTCCAAAATAGAATCGCTCCGGGCCAATCACACGCGCAGCGGCGGCGGCGGCATGCGGCCAGCACGAGCACCGCCCACCGCCTACCACCCTGCTGCTGCTGCTGCCGCCTCCGCCTCACCTTACTTCACAACCTGTGTAGAAAGGACACCATGCGTGCAACGATCCATAGTGCTTGCTTTGTCACATATGCAACTGCGCAGTGAAATTATGTTTGCATTTATTACACATGCGGGCGCCGCAATTAGACGTACTTCTCCTCGCCCGGCATCTTTCTGTCCGGGGACACCTCCTGCAGCCTACCTGAAGGCGCTGGAGCCATTACCCCGGTTCACCCTCCTGCCAGCCCTTGCTCCTGGCGCCCGACTACTCCAGCTTCCTCCCTGTTACGCCATCCGACAAGTCGTCAAGCGGTTCCCCGATCCCGTCGACCGCCGAGCCTTTGGGCGAGGTCCCTCCGGATTTTTGCATGTTCAATGGTGCAATAGTCCTTTATTGTCACGTGTATGGAGGTACAGTGACATCCCACTGTCTCTAGTCGGTGCGATCGAAACACCCGTAGTCAACATTCGAAGTCCCTGAAACGTGGCGATTGAGGCTCCCGCGATTGAGGTGGTCGCAGCTCCTGCGGGGGTGGAAGATTGCAACCTTCACGTGGTCCGCCCTGTTTCGACTAATGCAATCAACTCGACGTGCACAAACGGAAGATCAAATAGAACAAGTTGTCGCTATCAACTTTAGGCTGTGCATGCCACACAAAAGAAGAAGAAGCTCCTGCGGTTGGAGCTCCCGAAGTCGATCCCTACAAAGGGATCGCCACCTTCACAATGTGCAGGCGGAGATACGATATGGAAAAAAGTTGCATCTCCGTCAAGGGAAAAGATAAAAAAAGTTTCCTCCAACCCCTAATACATAATACAAAACTAAAGATACACTAAAACACAATTAAAACAGACTAAAAACAAGCAAAAGAAGAAAGGGATGAGACATGCTGTTGGCGAGGCTGCCACTTACAGGCTATGGAAACCAGGATCAAGAGCTGTAAGATATATTTGGATAATATCAAGAATCTTTAGACAAGCTCAAATGGAAGGAATCAGAAAAATAATTTACTCTTTGAGATAGTTTAAACAAATTAATTTGACGTTAGGCATCATTTATAAATTTTGCTTTCATTCAATGGTGAAATTTCGAGACTAAATTTGTGTAAACGAAGCAGTTTGAACCACACAGATTGCATTTAGATTTTACATTCTTGTTGGTGTTTCTATAAAAAGGTTGTTTTTAGATACCCATGAAAACCAGTAGATTATTTTATTTCAAAAATACACTTAATCATGAAGCCAGTGGGAAGAAGGGACAGACACAAAAAGCTGGAGTAACTCAGGGGGTCATGACATTCCTCTGAAGAAAAGGAATAGGTGACGTTTCCAGTCGAGACCCTTCTTCTGACCTTCATTTGAGTAAAGGGGATCTTTACTTTAATAAAACTGGCCACCCTACTGTAGGTTCAGGGATTCATAGTTATACAGCACAGAAATAGGTTATTCAACCCACTTGCTTACCAAGATGTCTATCTAAGATTATCCCATTTGGCTCATAACTCTCTTTACCTTTCCTACCCATACATTTGTCCAACTATCTCTGAAACATCTATATAATTAAAAGTCTAAACTTGACCACTTCCTGTTTGCACTGTATATTGCTTTTAGAAAAAACACGACCACTTACGGTTGTGATTTTTGGCCAACTTACTCAGAGTCCCCCTCCAGCTGTCAGGGCCAGAGGATTTTTCCCATCGATGAAAAATAAAAGACTTATTAATGTTTTAAAAATGTTGAGATTCTATCTCCTGTCAATCACGCCCCTTCTGGTAGGAGGGGCTATAAACCAGGAAGTGTGGGCATGGCTCAGTCTCTGCGGGGGGGGGGGGGGCGCGGAGAGGCTCACGACTCTCAGTCTGAGCGGGAAATCTACAGAATACTGACCTGTGAGTACCCGTTATGTGTTTTAAAACTGCCTTTTGCAACTGTGTGGCTATTGAAATGTGTGCCTTTTGCACCTGTGTGCCTTTTGCAACTGTAAAAAAAGATGAAAATGTCTAAAATTGATTGTCCACCCTCTCAGTCTCTCACCTGTTTTCAGCAGAATTTCTGGCAGTTTCTGAGCTGCCAGCCTGCCAGGCTTGAGTTACTGAACTGCCAGGCCTGAGTGACAAAGCTGCCAGCCCAAGAATCCATTTGCCCACAATGTCCATATTAGCCCTCTGGAAACCACCCCCTTCAGCCCACAACACGCATGCTACCACTCCAGAAAGCCCCCCTACACTGGCCAACAATCTTGGAATTGGTAGAGAGGTGGAATATTGTGTTGGGGGACCAGCCCTCCTGTGTGAAGCTGGAACCCAACGTGTCCCACTTAGTCTAATTCTAATTGTATCTGCATCCACCACCTTCTCTGGCAGCTTGTTCCATATACCCACCACCCTCTGTATGAAAACATTGCCTCTCACATTCCCTTTAAACATTTCCCCTCTCACCTTAAACCTGGGCTCTTGAGTACATTGACACCATCTTCTTGCTACCCTGCCCCCAAAACTCCTCACTTATCTTTACCATTGGAGTAACTGAATGCTAACCGCATATACTAATTAGGCTCAAAATCAGTTTAAGACAGTGTTTACATTTACAATAGGCTGTTCTTAAACATTTCTATTTCATTAAGATTCAATGAAACAGCTTGATTATTTATATCCTTTAGATAACATGAACTTTGAAAAAAATGTGATCTTCGATTTCCTTAGAGTAGTGAATCTTCTCAAACAGTTGTACCTTTTATGGTGGGGAATAATGACAAGATTGGTTAGGCAAATTGGACCAAAGAGCCTGATTCCATGGTATACGACTATACAGGCCCCTATACATCTAAAATTCTTTGAAGGATTTTTCCATGTGCTTGAATTTAGTGCTCCTAATCCACAGCCAACATCTTTTTAATCCACGCATTTAATCAACTTTATTCAAGAGGTTATAGATTTGTGCTAGTGCTTGCTAGCATAACAAATTCTACTTCAATATGAGAAATAAGATTGGAGCTGCAAAATATTGCAGATCTGCCTATTTTTTAAAATTATTCATTTTGTTCTAGCTTAATACTAAACATGACAATCAAAAGCCATACAGATGTTTAACAATTAAAATAAATGGTTATTAAAGCTTTTTGTGGATGCAGGAAGCTCAGCTTTATGTTTCATCTACAGCTCTTGTTAAGTTGAATTTGATTACTTCTGTAGGTTCTGTCACATTTCCTCCACGAAGACCAGCATAGAAGACCTGTGGCTTGGGCACATTGCAGGAGTTTTCTCGTTTTGTCTGTACTGCCTTATTCTTAGGAAGGTAGACTTGGGAAGTGTTGTCTCTTCTCATGTGGCTGAGAGTTGTTTGCATGTAACGAGTGACCTTCTGCCGTAGGTTTGCCTTGAAAAATTCAAAAATACAGGATGCCGTTATCCCATGTCTTATTGCATTCAATGTCAATCACCACTCTGTTAATACAGTTTTACAGAAACAAATATTAAATGCAAAACACCAAATTTTGCGAGTTAGGCAGCATCTGTGGAGGGATTGAATAAGAAACTTTCAGACAGAGGAAGGGTCCCGATCCCATACGTTGTCCTTCCATTCCCACCACTGATGCTGTCTGACCTACTGAGTTACTCCAATACTTTTTTTGCTCAAGATTCCCCCATCTGCAGTTCCAACAAAAATCATCATTAATTGCTGGTTATATTGTGGTGGGACTTTTTAAGGCCTAGCTCCCAAGGTCAGAGCCATGAGAAAATGAGGAAAATGTTTTTTGGTGCGACATTTTTTGTCAGATATCTTTCTCCTGCTTTTTCATTTATGTTACAGTTGTACAACACATTGGTGTGAACACATTTGGAGTAATGTGTTTCGGTCACCCTGCTATAGGAAGGATGCCATAAAGCCGGGAAGAAGCCTGCACTCTGTCCATGAGGATGCTGCCAGGACTCAAGCACCTGAGCTATAGGGAGAGGTTGGGCAGGCTCGGCCTCTATTCCTTAGAACTCAGGAGACTGAGAGGTGAACCTATCGAGGTGTGTAAGATCATGAGAAGAATGGATAGGGGTGAATGCATAGTCTTTTAGCCAGAGTAGGGGAATCAAGAACTAGAGGACGTAGGTTGAAGTTGAGAGGGAATGATTTAATAGGAAACTGAGGGCCAACCGTTTAGCACAGAGGATGTCGGGTAAATGAAACAAGCTGGACAAGGAGGTAGTTGAGGCAGGTGCAATGACAACATTTAAAAGACATTTGGACAGGTACACGGATAGTAAAGGTTTGGAGGGATATGGGATGAGGGTTGAAGGAGAGAAATAGGGGGATGTCCAGGTTGGAGGGAAGAGGGGGGATAAAGAGAGGGGGGGGGAAGAGGAGTTAGGGGACGAGTTGTGAGAGGTTAACTAAAATTGGAAAATTCAATGTTCACTTTTGTAAGCCACCCAAGCAGAATATGAGGTGCTGTTCCTACAATTTGTTCGTGGCCCCAAGTTGGCAATAGAGTAGACCCCGGACAGAAAGTCAGTGTGGGAACGGGAAGGGGAGTTAAAATGGTTAGCAACTGGGAGATCCAGTCAGCCTTGGCGGACCTAGCATATGTGTTTGGTGAAACTGTCACCGAATTTACACTTGGTCTCACCGATGTTAGAAACAGTGCCCCTGCCAGCTTGGAACAGATGCTCCTAGTGCTAACCAGTCAGTGGAAAGACTATACATGATTACAATCGTGCCATCCACCGTGTACAGATACATGATAAAGAGAATATCGTTTAGTACAAGATAAAGTTCAGTAAAGTCTAAGTAAAGATAGTCTGAGAGTCTCCAGTGAGGTAGATGGTAGCTCAGGACCACTCTCTAGTTGTTGATAGGATGGATCAGTTGCCTGACAACCCCTGGGAAGAAACTGTCCCTGGATCTGGAGGTGTGTGTTTTCACACTTCTGTACCTCTTGCAGAAGAGGGAGTGCCCGGGCTGAGATTCGTCCTTGATTATGCTTCTTGTTCACCAGTTACTGGAGGTATGTTACAAAACTTACCTTCAGCGGTGCTGCAGTTCTGCCGCTGGCCGTGTGCGCGACTTTGGCGCCTTTAGGGGGTGGGGGGGGGGGGGGCGGGGCGGGGTTAAAATGCGTTTTTTCCCTTGCCACCGGAGTTATATTTTGTCGGAGTACGATCTATGGCTGGAGATTCGTACCGACTGCCGGTAAGTTAATTCTTTTTTTTTTAATCGCCGGACTATTTCAGCTCTGCAGTAAAATTAAAATTAGCTCCTAATGCCGTGAACACCGACACGGGGACCGATTTTACGTAGGGGACAGGTAAGTGAAAACTGTTTATTTTTTCATATAAACCTGCTTGTTTAGGTGACTTTAATCAATATTTCATGTTGCGAAACGGTGATTTTGTCCCCATATGAACTGGCAGAATTTTTCCTGCCGATATTGGGTTTAAATTCACCGCAACCGCTACGTTCCAATACATCGCGTTCCAGAAACTCCCACTCGCAAGCTGTTTAAAATGCCCATTAATTTATGGGCATTAAACACTAAATTCCTTCAATTTGGCCTATAAATTAATGACAATTAGATTTAAAAATCATGTTATAATGTGAATTCTTGTGTGAATGTTATTTGGACACTTAGGCTTTAAAACAAAAGTTAATATTTTCTTAAGAAATGGATAGATGTTTAGATCTCGTAATTGAATTTTGTAATTAGCTACAATTGGGTAACTAACTAATTATACGCTTTAACTTCAGGTCATCCAAGTAAGATTGTTTCATATTAGTTTCAGAATGCTTCAATCTATAATAACTGAAAATTTCTTTCAGTTCTCTTAATTTTTAAGAAAGTTATGGGCTTTTGACTGTCCTCGATCACAACTTTTGTGTTAAGTCAATGGAAAGGTAATGGGGAACAAGATGCTAATTTCCGAGTATGAAAATGGCCATAACTCTTTTAATACTGAAGATATGAAAGTGAATTAGGTGTCAAATTAAACTTCTTTGTATGCTTTATCTGATGGGATAAATTGCAGACTTGATTTTTTTAATCTCAAAATTTTGTAACATTGCTAGTTACTGCGTTCCATGGATAACAATATGAATCAAAGTTATGTTATACATCTCCTACACATGCCAGGTATATTTTACTTTTATGATAATGTACATAATCACATCTAACAGTGGCTTGGTTTGTGGGTTTTAAGTTCAATATCTTAACAGATTTAATTGAAAATATACAATCCTACCATTTGTATTGCTTTTCTTCTTAACTCCCACTCATTCCATTCATATGATCGAGCAATGTTTGGCTCCAGGATGTGAGTATCAGTTTGTGTGCTGCTGTCACATTTTGCAATGGGTTTCCTGCATTTCCCCCGCTAGGAGTTAGAAAGAAAATACGGGGAGAAAAGGCAAATACTAGAATGAAAAACTGGAAACAGTTTAGTTTATTATCACACGGACTGAGATCCAGTGAAAAGCTTTTGTTTAGTTTATTGTCACGTGTACCGAGGTACAGTGAAAAGCTTTTGTTTCGTGCTAACCAGAGGTGACTTGCTCTGCGTTCTTCAAATCGTGAAGAGATTGTTTAACTTGTCTCAATTTTCGAACCAATCCCCGCTCATGGCTCCAGATATACCATTGTAAAGAAGAACTACCTAGTAAATCACAGTGAATTTTTCCTCCTTTCTCATCTATTGAATGAGGATTTTGGCAGTTCTTCAGCATCTGGCTTCAATGATCACGACAAATGATTTCAGTGAAGCATTCAGCACCAGTTGCTTCAGCACCAAATCTGATTCTATAAATGCTTGAACGTCGTCTGTCGAAGGTAGTCAATAGTGTAGATTGGTTATTGCATGTGAACCAATCAGAATAATGTAGCATCACTAACTCCACCTTACTGTACACTTTATATTTGCCCATTTCCTACGTTACGTGGTTATACAAGCGGTAGCGATGAACTAACAACCTACTGTACTGCTCTACAATACCTTATGATTAAAGATGATTTAAACTCCCGATCTGTGTCTGTTATGTTGTTTACAAATAGTAATAAAGAGTGAGAATAAATTATTTATTCACAGTAACTTGCGTAATTTAGTGCCAGTGTAAGTGTGAACATTGCACCCAGAATGATTGCTCAGCATGAAAATGCAAAATTTCTTGAAGGATAAGAACTTTGCCCCTTAAAACTATAAAACATTGATTAGTACAGCACTGGTCCAGGTCTTTTCGGCCACACGCCCATGCCGAACCTGGTGCATTTGCCTCTTTCTGTAATCTGTCTACATATCCATTCCTCAATCTCCTGCCTATTGGGAGGCCTACAGTATAATCCCGTTTTGCCTCAGCAGACGAACCCTCCAGTACACCCTTTCTGAGTGCTGCCATGAAATTCTCCGATTAGCAAAACAACTCCTACACCTCTTTCCCCTCCCTCTCTATCACGTCTGAAACATCAAATCCCTAGAGAGTCGAGCTGCCAGTCATGTTCCTTTCGTAACCTAGTCTTCGTAATGGCGTAATGGCGCAATATCACAGTTCCCAGCCCTGATTCAGGCTCTAATTTCATCTTTTTTATTCACGATACTCCTAACAAGCCTAAAGTGTACAAGTTTATGAAAAATAATTTCCTGTTTCCTTTTACTTTATGATCTTAGTTCTATTACCAAAAAGCAAAAATGTAGGTAGAGATAAACAGGGATAGGTCATCCAGACCTCAGATCCGTTCCATAATGTTCATAACTAAATGATATCTTCATTCAATCCAGTTGCCTTTTCTACACATCCTTACACGATTTTGCCTGGTGAAAAATG
The DNA here is from genome assembly GCA_963514005.1 of Raja brachyura. The sequence goes on from OY740785.1 coordinate 5,009,033, forward strand.
ATCAACCTGGTAGCATCCTTATGATTTTTTCCAGAAAAGAGTCCCACATATCTACTATCTTTTGAATAGAAAGGTATTTCCTAACCCTTCTTCTGAAGGATCTTTGTCTGAATTACAAATATGTTTCTTTTCTAGACTCCTACACCAGCAAAAAATGTGTCTCCCTATTTAACCCAGAAAATGTTTCCTTGGAATTAATTCAGTATAAAGACAGGTCAGGGAGGCAGCTCACCACTAGCAATCAGAGATGGACATTAAATACTGGCCTCATCATATGTCAATTAATAATTAAAAAAATCCCAAATACCTTAACAAAGCCGTCTCTTATCCCCTGTACAACGCCTCCGCATAATCCAACGTTTGGGTCTCTGGTAATGTTTCATCTGGTAATGTTTTGGTGAAGCTTATTTGAAGTTCTGATACGGTCAACATAATCTTTTGAAGATGTGATACTCAGAAATGTTCACACCACATCTCAGGTGTATTAACCAGTATTCCTTACAGCTGTAGCAAAGTTTCTCCTATATTCCAACCCTCATGTTTAAAAAAAACTAATAATATTCCAATAGACTAATGAATATTTTTGTACATAATTTCAGTGATGGGGGCAAATTGATCTCTAAATTGCTTTGGAAGACTATTGGAAAAATATTTTTCTATTTTGATAATATCTATTTCTAGCTATTTGATACAAATTATATCACCTCACGATGTGTTGAAATCTGTCTGCCACAATTTAGCCCACTCACATAATCGATCAATGTCACTTTGTACTTTTTTAAATCTTATGTTTACTGCTTACTAATCTTTGTATCATTAACACACTTGGATACGTGGCTTGGATTGTGTCTCTCCAGCCTGCTTGAATGACTACCAACTGGTGGCCCTCACCTCGGTAGTCATGAAATGCTTCGCGAGGCTGATCAAGAACTACATCTGCGCCTTCCTCCCTCGCACCATGGACCCGCTGCAGTACTGTCCATAGAGATCCCCGGATGATGCGATTTCCCAGGTTTTGCACACCACTCTCTCCCACCTTGACAGCCAGAAGGGGGGATATGTGAGGGTGCTGTTCATTGATTTCAGTTCAGCTTTCAACACCCTAGTCCCCACCAGACTTGCTGAGAAGCTGCTGGAACAAGGACTGAACACTCCCCTGTGTGCCTGGGTCCTGGACTACTGTACACATGACTGTGTGGCCAGGTTCAGCTCCAACTCCATCATCAAGTTTGCTGGTGAGACTGTGGTGGTGGGCCTGATCTCCGATAACGATGAGAAGGCCTACCTGGAGCAGGTGGCTGACCTGGCACTCTGGTGTCAGAACAATAGCCGCCTCTTGAATGTCACTAAAACTAAGGAGCTGATTGTGGACTTTAGAAGTGCACAACAACTGAGAACGTACACGCAACTGGGGATAAATGGAAATACTGTGGATAGGGTGAGCAGCTTTAAATACCTGGGAGACCACATTACAGAGGATCTGTCATGGCCAACACACACTGCCGCACTGGTGAGAAAGGCAAGGTACCTTTACCACCTAAGGCAGCTGAGGAAATTCAGAGTCTCTCTGAGGATCCTTCAGTGCTTCTACTCTGGGCCTGTAGAAAGCATCCTGTCCGGAAACATCTCAATCTAGTTTGGCAACAGCTCTGCCCAGGACAGGAAGGCTCTTCAGAGAGTAGCGCGTTCGGTCGAACGCACCATGGGAACTACACTCACCCCCTTGCAGGACCTATACACCAGGAGGTGCTGATCCAGAGCCAGCAAGATAATGAAGTACCGCTACCACCCCAGCAATGGACAGTTCCAGCTGCTACGGTCAGGCAAGCACCTCTGCTGTCACGCTGCGAAAACAGAGAGGATGAGATGGAGTTTCTTCCCACAGGCCATCAGGATTGTAAACTCTACTGTTTTGCCTTTAAAAAAAATGTAAATACTGGTTCTGTTCTGTTCTGTTGTTTTGCACAATCCCGCAGGCATTACCACTTTAATTTCACTGTACATCTTGTATGTGTATGTGACAAATAAAGACAAAAAACAAATTACTTGACTTGAAGCCGTTAGCAGATATCGTAGATAGTCAAAATGTCAGCACAGATCTTTGAAGGAAATCAACGTGACCCCTATCTGTCGGGAACAATTCTTGAATGGAAGGAGCTTTGGAACATAGTTTAGTTTAGTATATTGTCACGTGTACTGAAGTACAGTGACAAGCTTTTGTTTGCTTGCTATCAAGCCAAATAAAAGAGTATAGATGAATATAATCGCCATCCACAGTGTACAGGTGTTATATCTTTGCACTAAATGTTGTACCCTTTATCCTTTAACTTTGAAGTCCAATTAAAGATAGCTCAAAAGGCTTACGTGATATTCATGCTCAAGTGTTATTACATTATTTTAACACTGTTTTGGGGCTTATGTTAGTTAACTTTAGCAGGTTCTAATCCTTGATTTAGTATTAATCTAAAAAAACACATTTGGTTTATCAGGTGAGGGCAGATGGTAAGTGCTAATCGGCAGGTGCTTGCCATGTCGGTGTCTTACTTGACAGCATGAGACCTCATGTGGTCTGCAGTCTAGGTCAATGCTGAGGGCACACAGAAAATATCTCTGCATATTAAAGAATGTCACCACCTCTGGTGTGCAGCACATAGACAAATCCTAACAATGGAAAGTGGGACATTGGATACTCCATGAGTGCAGCTACTCATTAGCCATGCCGTGAGTTGTTTTGAGGAGGATCATGCAGGGTGGACTGGATTTCCTATGTACATATAATATCTGCTACATTTTCCTTCTTTAGACTTTAGAGATATAGTATGGAAACGGGTCCTTCAGACCACCAAGTTCACGCCGACCAGCGATCACCCCGTACACTAGCACTATACTGCACACAAGGAACAATTTGCAGAAGCCAAATTGACCTACAAACCTATACTTCTTTGGAATCAGGGAGGAAACCAGAGCAGCCAGAGAAAACCCACGCGGTCACAAGAAGAAGGTACAGACGGTACCCATAGTCAGGATCAAACCCGAGTCACTGGCGCAGTAAGGCAACAACTCTGCGCCACTGTGCCACTCTTCTCTTTCCTTTGCTTCTCTCATGGGTTTTTATTTGTTTCCTTTTTACCACCTCTAATATATATCTTTTTCCCCTCTTATTATTGTGAGCTTCAAATGATGATCAAATATTTAGAACTTAATTCTGAAACACTAGAGATAATTTAGTCGTAGTAAGTAAGTAATGTGCGAGGATCGTTGTTCGATGCGGACCCGGTGGGCCTCGGAAGGGTATGTTTCCGAGCTGTATCTCTGAACTAAACTAAACTAAACTAAAGATACATAAAGCCTGTTAGTTACAAATAGAGTATTTTAAGAAAACTGTACTTTTATCTAAGTATTTAAAAACTGGTATTTACATATGAAGCCAACTCTAAATTCCACTTTTTGTTAAAATCTCACAATTTTTGTCAGAATGCCCAATGTGTCAAAGTCTCAATGTGGACAAAATTAGCGCCATTTTCCGTTTACTACATTGAAATGTGGAACTTGGAATGGGGACAAGTTCTAGCGCTCAGAGACTGCAAATAACGTGTGTGGGTTTTTTTTTCCGTTTCCTTTGCATGCACAGTGAAGTGGGATTTAAGGGGGCTTTACCTGTGAATAGGGAGTAATTGTGGAGAACTGTTGGTGGAGCTCCAGGAGTTGAATGAGCTCTGGAGATTGTTTGGCTTCCTCCGCTGCCTTAGCAATATAATAATCGGGCATTTGAGCGAAAGCAGTGGCAGCCTCCTTTGAGGAGAAGGTGTAATATTTTTCATGATATTTAAGAATCCCAATAGCTGGATTGCCTGGGAAAAAAAGAAAAAAAAGTTTATTTAAAAGTCATTTCTACAAAATGCTTTCAATTAGATTCCCCTACTTCTCCTCGTGGCACAGTGGCACAGCAGTAGAGTTGCTGAATATGATTATATTTTTTTATCATAGCTGCCTAACATGAACAATAGCAATGAAAAGGTATCAAATTTCCTTTAGGAACATTTAAAAAAGGATGTTTATAAAGTAAGTTGCACTTCAATTTAAAATTTTGCTGTTCAAAAAGCTCTGAACTTAAAATCGTTAGTATTAATGGACAGTACCAATGGGCCTTAAATGCTTGGTAGACAAAAGGAAATAGGCAACGTTTTGGGCCAAAACCCATCTTCAAACATTGCCTATCTCCTTCACTCCATAGATGCTGCTGCACCCGCTGAGTTTCTCCAGCACTTTTGTCTACCTTCGATTTTCCAGCACCTGCAGTTCCTTTTTAAGACCTTAAATGTTTCTCCACTAGACTAGGAAAAAACATCGATTTTTACTTTTATGTAGTTCAGGAAGCCAAAAAGTAGTTTTTTCAGGTTATTTATGCCCTTGGAATGGTACACAGCACACAGAGAGTAGAAGATCAAGAAAATAACAGTGTTGAAAAATTGAAGTTTAACTTCCTGAAGACAAACTCAGCAGTCAATTTTAGTCACATAACGAAGATCAAAAGCTTTTCAGTTGTGAGGCAAAAGACACAGAGCCATTTTCCTTAGAAATAAGTTCCTTAGAAACAACAGAAATAAGTTTTTGCCAGTTATCACATTTTGGTGCACATATTTACAGGATTAAAGAGGTTCTTCTGCAGTGGTATAGGACTCTGGTGAGACCACATCTGGAGTATTGTGTACAGTTTTGGTCTCTTAATTTGAGGAAGGACATCCTTGTGATTGAGGCAGTGCAGCGTAGTTTCACGAGATTGATCCCTGGGATGGTGGGACTGTCATATGAGGAAAGATTGTAAAGACTAGGCTTGTATTCACTGGAGTTTAGAAGGATGAGGGGGGATCTTATAGAAACATATAACATTATAAAAGGACTGAACAAGCTAGATGCAGGAAAAAATGTTCCCAATGTTGAGTGAGTCCAGAACCAGGGGCCACAGACTTAGAATAAAGGGGAGGTCATTTAAGACTGAGCTGAGAAAAAAACTTTTTTACCCAGAGAGTTGTGAATATATGGAATTCCCTGCCACAGAGGGCAGTGGAGGCCAAATCACTGGATGGATTTAAGCGAGTTGGATAGAGCTCTAGGGGCTAGTGGTGTCAGGGGATATGGGGAGAAGGCAGGCACAGGTTATTGATAGCGGACGATCAGCCATGATCACAATTAATGGCGGTGCTGGCTCGAAGGGCCGAATGGCCTCCTCCTGCACCTATTTTCTATGTTTTGCATGCTTGGATTGGGAAGTATAAGAGACCTAAAGAACAGCTCTTTTTTTTGAGTTAAAGAAATAGATAGTCAAGAGTAACATAAGTTCTGTAAAAACATTTTAATGTAATAATGGTCAAATTGTTGAATAATGACTTGGCTACAGTATTCACTGGCGAAGAAAAGGCATTCCTGAGAAGGTAATCATTAATCAAGCTTAAGTAAACAATCAAACCTTATTAGAGAAGTAAAGATGGACAACCTCACTACCACCCAAGATTTAATCTTCTAAAACTCTCTAAATTCTGGAGTTATTCCTTTAGATTGTAAAATTAGAAATGTAAGTGCATTGTTCAAGGAATTTTGCAAAGAGGAAACAGAAAATTATGGATCTACGAGTCAAGCATCTGTTTAGGGGTGGCACGGTGGCAGAGTTTAGCGGTAGAGTTGCTGCCTTACAGCGCCAAAGACCCAGGTTCGATCCTGACTGCGTGTGCTGTCTGTACGGAGTTTGTACATTCTCCGTGACCTGCGTGGGTTTTCCCTGGGTGCTCCGGTTTCCTTCCACACTCCAAAGACGTACAGGTTTATAGGTCAATTGACTTCGGTAAAAATTGTAAATTGTCCTTAGTGTGTGGGATAGTGCTAGTGTACGGGGATCGCTGGTCGGCACAGACTCAGTGGGCTGAAGGGGCCTGTTTCTGCACTATATCTCTCAACTAAACTAGTTGAGAAGCTGTTTGAAAATCCTTAATTAACTCAAATTCCTTGTTTCTTCAATAAAAGACTGATTTGTCTCATTACCTTTGAGAAGGAGACCATGTCTTGCACTAAGTGTGTAGGCACAGAATCCCCGATACTGCACGATCAGTTGTTGACAATGTAGGCTGTTGTCTGGAAAGATCCACTCACGGTTCTTGATGTCTGATAGATTTATTTTCTCTTCTGCACAGCAAAACAACGGGAGTTAGTCAGAGTAACCATTTGTCACATATTGTTAAATGAAGATAGTGTAACAGGTTTTTCTATTCATGTTCCTAAATAAGGTGGGGATGACCTACTCACCGATGTAATGAAACATTAGTCATAAAGTCATAGTCTTACAGCGTGGAAACAGGCCCTTTGGCCCAACTTGCCTCATCACTAGTCCCACCTGCCTCCGTTCAGCCCATATCCCTTCAAACCTGTCCTATCCATGTATCTGTCCAATTTTTTCTTAAACATAGCAATAGTCCCTGCCTCAACGACCTCCTATGGCACCTCGTTTCATACCCCCACTACCCTTTGTGTGAAAAAGTTACCCCTCAGATTCCTAATAAATCTTTCTCCCTTCACCTTAAACCTATGTCCTCTGGTTCTCGATTCCCCTACTCTGGGCAAGAGTCTCTGTATGTCTACCTGATCTATTCCTCTCATGATTTTATACACTATTAGATCGCACCTTATCCTCCTGCGCTCGAAGGAAGAGAGTCCCAGCCTGCTCAACCTCTCCCTATAACCTCAGACCCTCGAGTGCTGGAAACATCTTCGTAAATCTGCTCTGTACCCGTTCCACTTGACAACATCTGTCCTGTAACATGGTGCCCAGTGGTAATGTAACATTCTCTGTGTTAAATGCTAGTCGACTTTATTGTATTCGCCACGGGTAACATTGGTTTAAAAACAGAACATGCGGGAGGTTTTCAACAAGACAGATCATAGAGACAGGAACAGACTTAATACTACTGGGTAATAACCCTTCATCAGAAATTAAAAAGTAACAAAATTAGTGCATTTTAAGTTAGAGAGAGAGAAAGAGAGCGGGAATGAGAGAGAGATAGAGAGAATGAGAGAGAGAACAGGAGAGTGAGAAAGAAAGGGAGAGAGAGAATGAGAGAGCGAGCAAGTGAGAGAGAGAGGGAATGAGAAAGGGAAAGATGAAAGGAATAAAATAAATGTCCATGAAAGGGCAAGGCCGAGGTTGCCCAGGCGATACAACTGTTTTCAGTGTCACAGAGAAGGGTAGTTAACCTCAGCTAATCTATGGCTTTATGTCTATGAAGGTGTAGCAAATAGTTCCGATACAAACAAAAATGCTGTTTATCCGGAATTGTTAAGTTCAACATTAATTCCCAAGGACTGCAGCAAAAACACAAGGGACATCTCATTTTCTGCCCAGCCTGTTCACCCGTAATATTAACTCAGATTTTCTCTCCACCTATACTGTCAGAAGGGCCAAGGATCCCAGCAATTTCTGTCCAGATTTACTGAATTCGCATTTGGTGTTTCCATTTTTTACCCTATTGGTTACCTTCAAAAATATAAAAATGTTAAACCTATTTGTAAAAAGTATCTTGAAACCAGGAAGTGAGCAGCTCTTCTATCAGAAAAGCAAAGATTTAGCTGTATTAAAGAATTAAATCTGAAGAAGGGTCTCGATGGCATTCTTCCCCCAACCCCCCCCCCTTTAAATCAGTCTGAAGAGGGGCCCCAACACAAAATGCCACCTTGTTCTCCAGATGTGTTGCTTGACCTGCTGAGTTACTCCAACACTTTTGGGGGATTTTTTAAATAAACCAGCATCTGTAGTTCCTTGTTTCTACTATATGTGCCGTGTGGCCACCCATATCAAGCCCGCTGACTCCTGACATCATATTTACGGACGCCATAAATTTTGACAAGTAAGTACAAGTCTTTGGGCCGAGATCCATGTTCAGATTAGTTGTTCCAGATTTTTTGGTCAATCTGAGAGTGCCGTATCCAACCACATGTGCTTACAGGTCCCAAAACCGTTGCCATTGTGTGCATTTCAACACAGTGGAATTCGAGAACCTAAAAAATAGGAAAAGGTAGCTCTGGGCCCTTGGGCTTGCCCCGTTATTCAATACGATCATGGCTGATTTACCCCAGGCCTCAACTCCTCCTCTGTGCCAATGCCCATATCTCTCAGTGCAACAATTTATCTACTTCCACAGTCATAGAGCTACACGGCATAGAACGAGGCCCTTTGGCCCACCTTGTTCCTGCCATCAATGTTGGCATCCTGGGCTTGTCCCATCTGCCTGCACTTGGCCCTCTAAACCCTGTCTATCCATGTATTCGTGCAAATGTCTTTTAAAAATCATTATCACTTCAATAGATTTCACTGGGAGTTCATTCCAGATATGGACTACTCTTTAAATGAAAAAGTTACCCCTGAAGTCCCACTTAAATCTCTAGTCCCTCCTAAAGTATAATCCCTCCAGTTTCAGAATACTCTAACCCTTGGGAAAAATACTACATTCTACAGATTGACCCTCAGGGATAATGAATTCTGTAGATTCTATGAATTAAATTTCTACACACCTCACTTTTAAATAGCCGGTCCTTTTTCTTGTAACAATGTACCCTCCTTTGAGTAACCATTTCAACATCTCCGTTTCATGTCCCCTTCTAATCCTAAAAATGTCCATAAGGTCACCCCTCATTCTCCTAAATTCCAAACAATATAGATCCAACCTGTGTATCCTCACAATGGAAGTCCTCTTTATATCCATCTGACTGCATCTGAATAACTACATTGTTAATTTAGTTAAGGGGAGCAAAACTGCACACAGCACTCTCCCTGTGGTCTCACAAAAACTTCCTATTGCTAAATTCCGAACTCCTTTCCAATGAGGACAAAAGTGCTATTTGCCTTTGTGCAATGTGACTTGCTGCATTTGCCTGCTAAAATATTTGCTTTACACACACAAGAACACCTGAATCCTGTTTCGGCCCAATCTAACTATAATCCCTTGGCAATCACAATATGACGGAGGAGAGCAACTAGAACAAACAAAGGTGACATCTACAGCGTAGCTTGAGTTTGAGTTGAGTTTAGTTTATTGTCACATGTACCGGGGCACAGTGAAAAGCTTTTGTTGCATGCGAACCAGTCAGCTGAAAGACAATACATGGTTACAATAGAGTCATTAAACTGTGTAGAGGCACACGATAAAGGGAATAACGTGAATAATGTTTAGGTCAAGACAAAGCCCAGTAAAGTCCAGTCAAAGATAGTCCGAGAGTCTCCAAAAGGCTGCCAGCATCATCAAGGATCCACACCATCCTGGCCACACTCTCATCTCCCCGCTGCTCTTCAGGTAGAAGGTACAGGAGCCTGAAATCTGCATAATCCAGGTTCAGGAATAGCTGCTTCCCCACAGCCATCAGGCTATTAAACTCAACTCAAACAAAACTCTGAACATTAATAGCCCATTGCACTTTCTTCTGCTTATTTATGTGTGTATATATTTATTTAATGGCATATGGTCACACTGATCTGTCCTGTATTCATTTATGCCTTCTATATTCTGTTGTGCTGAAGCACAGCAAGAATTTCATTGTCCTATCTGGGACACGTGACAATAAACTCTCTTGAATCTTGAATCTCTTGAAGTATATATAGCACGATTATGGGCAAAAGTTGGGTTTGGTAAGAAGCTAAAAGAATGAGATTGGTTTTACAATCATTGAAGTAAATGTTAAACCTTATCAACAGTGCCATCTTTAGGAAGCTGCAGTCACCAAGACTGTAAGAGAGTCATTTTAACCAGAGGCTCCTAATGGAAAATGAACCCAAGTTGCATAGCTTCCTGTCTACTTGAACCTCCTATCAAAGCCAATAAAGAGGGGTGTGAAATGGATGCCTGATTCAGTTTAATTATTCCCAATAATGTCAATTTTATCCAGGGCAGAGTGTTGATATTTCTTGATATTATTGCGTTAAGAATGAGTCACAAATTGTTGTAAAAGGGATGTCGCAACAGGTTCTTATTAGTAATTCTTAACATTGTTTGCCAGGGAAAGAAAATATGATTCATTAAGAGATTCTATCAATCTGCAATCCCACTTGGCTCCCTGACTTTTGTGTTCAAATCCCAAATCTGCTTTACTGCAAAAAGAAGCCCCAAAATGGGAGTTCACGTTTGCAAAATCTGGCAAAATTCTTCTCGCTTTCCAACACATAAGATACTTCAGGCATACCTGATACTTCACTCAGTCTCTGCGCATCTGTTTTCACATCCGCCCCTTCCAGCAAGGGCCCAATGACACCCTCTGGAAAGAGTTGTGAGTGGGTTCCCATGTACGGATCTAGGTTGGTTAACAAGTTGCTGAAGACACTGAGCAGCACCATCTCATCTTGGAAATGGCTCCACAGGTTGGAGAGACAAATAAAATGAGGCTGGAAAAATAAACAGAAGTCAGAGTCATCGAGTTATACAGCACGGAAGCAGGCCTTTCAGCCCAACTCGTACAAGTAACTTAATTGATATACACGCATAAGTCAATGGAATACAAAATGCTGGAATAACTCATTGGGTTAGGCTATATCTCTGGAGGACATGGATAGGTGACGTTTCAGTTCAGACTGATCTGTCTGTCAGAGAACAGAAGTCAGAGTCATAGAGTTACACATTGCGGAAGCAGGCATTTCAGCCCAACTCATCCATGCCGACCAAGATTCCCTGTGAAAGCTAGTCCCATTTGCATGTATTTGGTCCACATCCAGCTACACTGTTCCTATCCATGAACCTGTCCAACCAAGTCATATATAAAATGCACGATATTATAGCAAAATAGTTTAGGTTACTGGGCAAACGCCTGGACGGTTGATCCAAAGGCATGAGCTTGAAACCAACTATGATATCTGGTGAGAACAAAATTGAAAAATTAAATCAGTCTGGAATTAAAAGACAGAATCAGTAACTGGAATATCATACAAACCCATCTGGTTCATTAATGTCCCCAGGTAAAATAAATCTCCCACCTTTTCGTGGTCATGTTCTCCTAGATCAAACCAATTGGTTTGATAAAATTGTTAAACTTATTTGTAAAAAGTATCTTGAAACTAAAACCGGGAAGTGAACAGAAGTGAAAGAGTCAAAGTGCTGGAGTATCTCAGCAGGTCAGGCAGCATCGCTGGAGAAACATGGATAGGCAATGTTTTGGGTTGGGATGCTTCTTCAGGGATTCTTTTAAACCTTCGCTTTAAATGGCAACACAAAAGCTTTCCAACCTTCAAGGAAGACAGTGATGCACGTTATAAAGTTCTATAAGATTTTCAACCAGAGAAACAAACCTGATGAGGACAATACCTACATAAACTTGTGCAGTGGGTACTGCTGCCTTTGACTTAACCACAGTGTTCAACTGTTCCATCTCCTTGGTAAATTGCTCCTGGATCAATTCAACCTGTTTAGCACATGTGATGATTTCAGTCTGCATAGGAAAAAAATAATGGTTTCAATGGTTTCTTTATTGCCACGTGTACCAGGTACAGTGACATACATTTTTTACATACAGCTCAGCAAGACTATCCCCGTACATAAGCACAATCACCCCGGTCAGTACAGAATGTACAGAACACTCCACTGAGTCCATATACAAGAGGCTCAATTTTGGTGTCATGTTAACAGTCCCAGCTATAGTTGGCCACAAAGGCCCGTTGCAGCTGCCGCCTCCATTTCCGGTCATCCCACGATCTGATGTCCCTCTACACACCTGGCCCTCTTCAGCCCTTTGTCCGATTAAAAAGAAAAGCCACAACTTCTAAATAGCAACCTAAGCGTGTGTGTGCATGTGTGTCCAAGAGGGTGAGTGGAGTTTGGATTTTAACTGCTCCATTGGAAACTGGTGGGTGTGGGGTGGTGCCGGAGCATCCGTTAAAGTCACGAATCTGAGGGACAACCCTCTCACAAAGACGCCGGTGGGTACGTGGACGAGCTTCCAGATAAAGTATATGAAGCAAGTGCAGTAATAACATTTAAAAGACACTTGGACAGGGACGTGGTTAGGAAAGGTTTGGAAGGCTCGTCTAGACCAAAGGCAAACAAATGGGACTGGCTTAGATGATACATCTTGGTCAGCATGGACGAGTTGAGCTGAAAGGCCTGTTTCCATGCTGTATGACTCAATGCGAGCCGGGTTAATCACACATTAACCATAATATGAGTAAGGATCTGGGATTTGAACTCCATAATGTTGATTCTCCAAGCTTCCTGGTACTCATCAATAAAATTAAGAGGAAAGTGCTCGTCTGGGTTCTTGACCGACTGGAACAAGGGGATATGAGCAAATCATCATCCGTGGCTGTATTTGGGCTTGACACCAATTGCACAGCTGTTCTACATAATTTCTTGTTCACCTGATGCAGCTCTATAGGCTTCTGATTAGGCCGCATCTGGAGTATTGGGTACGGTTCTGGTCGCCCCATTGCAGAAAGTATGTGGAGGCTGTGGAGAGGGTGCAGAGGACATTTACCAAAATGCTGCCTAGATTAGAGAGTTTCAGCTGCAGGGAGAGATTGGATTGTTTTTTCTGGAATGTTGGAGGGTGTGGGGAGACTTGATAGAAGTATATAAAATAAGAGGCATAGATTGGGAACACAGTCAAAACCTTTTTCCCAGGGTGGAAATGTCCAACACCAGAGGGCATAGCTGTAGGTGAGAGGGGGAAAGTTTAATGGGGATGTGCAGAATAAGTAATTCCACCAAGAGGTTCTTCGATGGTAGCCTCGCCCTCAGTCTGTCTGTCTTTTTTGTCTTTAAAAAAAATGTTTTAGTGTGTTTAAAAACTTAGTGTTAATGTTCTCTGGTTTGTTTTATGTGGGGGGTGGGCATGGGGGCCGGGGGAAACTTTTTTTCAATCCCTTACCTTGCCGGAGATGCGATTGTTTTCAGGGTCGTATCTCCGGTCACTCTGCGGCCTAATATCATGGAGCTGGAGGCCTTGCTCGGGACTGACTTTGAGCCCCATCCACGGGGCATGGACTTACCATCAGAGCCGATCCTTGCCTGGGATCGACGCTCCAACCGCAGCCTACGGATTTCAACATCAAGGGCTTGCAGTCTCGGGAGAGACAGTCGGGAAGTTCCAAAACCGCACAACGATTCAACTAGCTCCGACCCAGGTTAGATCGCCCCGCGCAGGGGAGCTGAGAATCCCCGCCCGATGCAGGAGCTTGACTGCCCCGATGATGAGGCTCGCCGCCGGCTACGGGAGCAAGATCGTCCCGTCAACGGAGGGCTCAAGGCCCCCGACCGCAGGAGAACAAAGAAGGGAAGAGATTGAACTTTTTTTCACCTTCCATCACAGTGAGGAATGTGGAGGAGTCATTGTGGTGGATGTTTATGCTAAAATGTATTTTGTGTGTTCTGTTGCTTTTCATTAGTAAGCTTGTAAGGCAAATGAAATTCCTCGAATGTTGCAAAACATACTTGGCTAATAAACTAGTATTATGATTCTGATTCTCATTGCACAGGGAGCGGTGGGGCCTGGAATGCACTGCCAGAAGTGGTGGTGGAGGCAGATACAATAGTGGCATTCAAAGGGCTATTAGATAGTCACATGGAAATGCAGGGAATAGAGGGATACGGACCATGTGTTGGGAATAAAGGGATATAGACCATGTGCAGGCAGATGAGATCATTTTATTTGGCATCATGCTTGCCGCAAACATTGTGGGGTGAAGGGCCCATTCCTGTTTTGCACAGTTCTATATTCTATGTGCAGGAAAGAATTGCAGATGCTGGTTAAAATCAAAGGTAGACACAAAATGCTGGAGTAACTCAGTGGGACAGACAACATCTCTGGAGAGAAGGAATGGGTGACGTTTCGGGTCGTGTCTGAAGAAGGGTCACGACTTGAAGCGTCACCCATTCCTTCTCCCCAGAGATGCTGTTTGTGCCGCTGAGTTACTCCAGCATTTTGTGTCGGTATTCTATGTACTGGACAGAGAGAAGTTAATTCATGGCCGGATTTAGATGAAGAGAGGCCCTAGGCTATTCCACTTGTGAGGCCCCTCCCAATCCCCCACCCCCACGATGAGAGGATGATGGAAAAGTCCAACAGATTGACACCGATGTGCAGCCGAGCGTGACCAATGAGATAAGGGGCTGGAAAGCTGCTCTTTTAATTTTTTTATTGATTGCCAGTGCTAGTGTCGAGTTATCGGCTTAAAACACTATTATTCTGAAATGGAGGGCAAGGAAAATTACTGACGTGTTGTTTAGAGACCACAGTGCGTTGTGACAGCATATGTAAGAAAGACCTATGACAGTGTCAAAAATATTATACACCAGGCCCGTACAAAACTTTTCAAAAAGGGAGGTGGTATGGCAGGATTACAAAACATTTATGTGAAATAAGTGCACGCAGTGCATATCACAAGCACGAAGCGGAAAGACCCTTGTGGCCGGGGTCCAGGGCCCGCTAAAGGACCCTGGAAGCTCTGGGGTTTTAGATGCTCTCTGGTACATTCTGAGCCTTATTTTGGAGCTTTTTTGTATGAAATTTATGACCAATATTTCTGAAATAATTTTGGTTGAGTCCAGAGTAATGAGTGGTTGGAATGGGATAATTGGTGTCATTGTTGTATACATTTTTTTAAATCAAGAATTGAAGCTTTCCTTGTTTTAATAATCAAGTAGTACTGTAAAATGTTATGTAAAATGTTATAAAGGAGCATGCAAACACTGCAAATAAAATACTGTAAGTTTTTGCAGTAAATAAAACCTTTTTTTGAAAATGTTTTGTGTGTTGATTTGAGTGCCTGTTACTGTTCGACTGTGATAGTGTGTGCACATTAAAAATATGATGCAAAATGAAAGTCGCAAACTATGGAATTCATATTTTTCAGTAGTGTTATCAAGGAAAAGAAAGCAGTTCCAATTGTTTGATATTATTCATATGGAGGAGAAAATATAATTGCTCTGAAACCTACCTTAATTTTGCAATCTCACTAAAGATAATCGCCCTTTCCCACCTCCCCCTCCTTCTTCGCCCTCCCCCCCACCTCTCTCTCACTCCCCATCTCTCTCTCCCCCCTCCCCCCTCCCCCCTCTCTCCCCCCCTCCCCTCCCTCTCTCTCTCCCCCCCTCCCCCCTCTCTCTCTCCCCCTCCCCTCCCTCTCTCTCCCCCCTCTGCAGGGCTGCCAACATTGGGTGAGAGTTGGGAGTGAGAAATTGCGAGAGACAATGCCCGAGGGAGTGTAGCGACCGGGGGGGGGGGGGGGGTATGGGAGGAGGGTGTCCTCCCTCCTATTGGTACGGAACTTTTGCATTTTTCAGCTTGAAATATGGTGCATACTATAGCAAGTCTTTTAAATTACACTTGAATGCAATAAATATGCTTTAAATTGGATTAGCTATGAATTAGAGTAAATTACATTCCTAATTACATTCCCCAGTAGAGCCCAGGTTCTGATCAACAGGTGCAGCACGTGAATGATCTTAGTGTATTTATGTATAAAAATCAGATTTATAATCAAGCACTTGGCCCATGTTGACCAACCTGGGTCTCACTGCACACCTGGTACTACTCCTGACCCTGACCCAGTTGCATATCTTCTCTCATTCCTGTCCCTGAGTCCAGCCTTACACCTGGCCCCCTATTCTACCCTGATCATAGCTGCTTACCAGCTTAGGTTCCCCGTGCTGAACACACCCCTGGTCCCAGCTTTGACTGCACACCTTGTACTATTCCAGACCTTGACTCTGGATGCAATCTTTGCCTTGCTCCAAGCCCCTTTGCACTGACAATATATCTGGCCCACACATAAAGCCCCATATCTGACCCCCTGGACTTAACCTATTACGTTCAAGTCCACAGGTGCTTATCTAATGCAGTAATCCTTTATGGGGCACTTCACAGACCAAATTATGGATAACAAAATTTGCTACATTCATTGGCTTCCTTGTTATCTAACATAGAAACATACAAAATAGGTGCAGGAGGCGGTCATTCGGCCCTTCGAGCCAGCACCGCCATTCATTGTGATCATGGCTGATCGTCCCCTATCAATAACCCGTGCCTGCCTTCTCCCCATATCCCTTGACTCCACTAGCCCCTGGAGCTCTATCTCTAACATGCCAGTTACTTTGTCATAGAAGTCATCAACTGGTTGAACACAATTCCCATCCATAAAATTAAACTCACGCAGCTGTATAAGTATTCTGATACAATTTCTTTCATTTTCATAACAAACTGTCCTGAAGTCATTTTCACCCCCAATATTTTCAGTATTTTGCTGTCTTCCTCTCAGCTGGGATTTTTCCGAAATGCAAAGTCCAATAACTATATATTTAAGCAATATTATTATATTAACTGTGATCTTAAGAGTACTAATATTTTCTGTGGTATTCATAACACAACAATGATAAAAAGATCTTTGTTTTGATTGCACCTACCAACATGCATACATTATTACATTACATTTAATATGTACCGAGGGCAATGTTCCAATGCTCCCAATTCCCAATTACTTTTACATTGAAGTGATTGAAATTCAAGTGAAGTTTAAATGGCATCATAAAAGTACAACCTCCAGAATGGATGATATTCATTACGTGGTTGGATGGGGTCAGTATCAGCACAATTAATATGTTAAACTTTGAATCTTCAGATGTCCAAGCTAAAACTAAAGACAAATAATAATCTCCTCACACATTCCCCTGCAAGTATCTCTGTCACTCCTTTAAAATATGTCCTTTCTTTGAACAAGTTCCTAAATATCGCATCTGAATCAGTTTCCATCTGATTACACTCCTTGAGGATCTACGTGTTCAATTAATAAAACAATGATTAAGGTTTAGTCAACTAATTACAAATCAGACTAATTACAAATCAATAACATTAGCCAACTCCGAAACATGAAGCTTTGAGCATTGGGATCCAGACATCACGGACAACTGGCCTCAGTTCCCCGCTCACATCTGGCAGTGTTCTCCGTCTGAACCAGAGGCTGTGGAGCGTTTTCGAAAGTGGGGAGGCTGAGCGATCACTGATCACTGGCCTTCGAGGTACCCGGTGAGGGAGTAGAGTAACCAAGTGGGGAGAGGGTGTGGAAGAACGGTGTCCCCCCTCCCAGGGTAGGAACATTTTGAAATTTGATGTATTAAAATCATGTTTTAATGCATTGTAGAAGTATGATTTCAATGTTTTTTGTATGAGTATTTTTAAGAGGTAACTTTTTAAGGGGTAACTTTAAAGCTGCCAGAGGAGGTAGTTGAGGCAGGGACCTTCCCAACATTTAAGAAACAGTTAGACTGATACATGGATAGAACAGGTTTGGAGGTGTGGACCAAAAGCAGGTAGCGTAGCTGGGACATGTTGGCGGGTGTGGGCAAGTTGCGCTGAAGGGCCTGTTTTCACACTGTATCACTCTATGACTACATTATACCTCCACCATGCATGAATGCTTCAAAATCAAGTGATCGAGTTTTATTGCCATACACTCAAGCATAGAAACGTAGAAAATAGGTGCAGGAATAGGCCATTGGCCCTTCGAGCCAGCACTGCCATTCAATATGATCATGGCTATTCATCTAAAATCAGTACCTCTTTCCTGTTCTTTCCCCATATCCCTTGATTTCATTAGCCCCAAGAACTAAATGTAACTCTTTCTTGAAAACATCCAGTGAATTGGTCTGCACTGCCTTCTGTGGCAGAGAATTCCACAGATTCACAACTGTCTGCATGAAGAAAGTTTGTCCTCATCTCAGTCCTAACTGGCTCCCCCTTTATTCTTAAACTGTGACCCCTGGTTCTGAACTCCCCCAACATCAGGAACATTTTTCCTGCAGTCAGAGTAAGTGAAAATCGAGCAGGCAAGCAGGATGCTTTCTCCAACCACCCCCATTTGAAGTCCACTATCTTCCACCGTTTCTACCCAGTGCCTGGTACTTAATTCCAGCAGCCACTGGTTGTCCTCCAAGATGCACCGAGCCACAGCCTGATCCATGCCGGTCACCTGGGCGAATTTGGCACAGAGACTCTCACGGCAGCGGCGCAACGCTTCCGACGCCTTGCACTGAGGCTGCTCCATGGCCGGAGCTACAGTGAGTGACTCGCCAGCCCGGCAAACACTCGCTAGCCCCGCTCCCTGTCTGAATCTGTCCCCGTCGCTGCTTCTGCTTCCAACACCCATGGCCCATGCAGTTGATATGAGTTTTGAAATTTTCGTTGATCACAGAATGTCTCATGACAGAGTGTGAGAAATTTGTGATTAGCGTGAGAATTTGGCGAAATGAGTGATTCTCACATTCAATGCATGGGAGTTGCCTCTCCATCCCCTCTCTCTCTCCACCACTCTCTCTCCCCTCGCTGTCTCTCCATCTCTCTCCTTTCACCCCCCTCTCTCTCCCCTGTCTCCCCCCTCTCTCCTCTTCCCTCTCTCTTCTCCCACCCTCTCTCTCTCTCCTCTCTTCCCCTCTCTTCCTCTCTCTCTCTCTCCTCTCCCTCTCCATCTCTCTCTCTGGCCCCTCTCTCCCTCCCACCTAACTCTCCCCCCTATCTCATCCCCTCTCCTCTCTCTCCCCCTCCCCTCCCCCTCTCTCCTCTCCCTCCCTCTCTCCCCCCCTCTCTTTCTTCACTCCCCCTCTTTCTTCTCTCTCTCCCCTCCCTCTCTCTTCGTCGCTCTCCATCTCGCTTCCCCCTCTCTGTCTCTCTCTCCCTCTCTCTTTCTTTCTCCCTCCCTATCTCCCCCTCTCTCCCCCTCTCTCTCCCTCTCGCTCCCTGTCCACACACTCTCTCCCATCTCTCTCTCTCACTCTCTCCCCCCTCTCTCTCTCATTGCTCTCTCCTCCTCTCTCTCCCCCTCTCTCCCCCATTTCTCCCTCCCACCTCACTCTCCCCCTTGCTCTCTCTCCCCTCTCTTTCTCCTGTCGCTATCTCCTCTTTCTCTTTGCCCCCCATCTCTCTCTCTCTTTCCCCTTCTCACCCTCTTCCCCTCGCTCTTTTACCACCCCTGTCTATTCCCCCTCTCCCATTCTCATACCCTCTCCACCCCCTCTCTTCCCCCTCTCTCTCTCTTCCCTCTTTCTTCCCTCACCCCTCTCTCTCTTACCCCCCTCCCACCTCACCCTCCTCCCTCTCTCCCCTCTCTCTCCCTACCTCTCTCTCTCCTCTCTCTTCCCCCCTCACTCTTCTCTCTCCCCATTCTCTCCCTCTCTGTCTATCCCCTCTCACCCCCCGTCTCTCACCCCCCTGTCTCTCTGTCTCCTTCCCCTCTCTCTCTCTCCGCCTCCCTTTGAGAGTCTCTGTCCCTTCGGCACAGAGACTCTAACGGCAGCGGCGCAATGCCTCCGACGCCTCCGATGGCCCGCGACTGACATGCACCGAAGCTGCTCCATGGCCGGAGCTGCAGCAAGCGACTCACCAGCCCCGCAAACACTCGCCAGCCCCGCAAACACGCGCCAGCCCCGATCCCGGGCATCAGTCTCCGGCAAACACTCACCAGCCCCGCAAACACTCACCAGCCCGGCAAACATTCGCTAGCCACAGATCTGTCTCCACTGCTGCTTGTACTTCCATCCCTCCCTCAGCCCCAGCTCTCCAACACCCGCGGACCATGCAGTTTATCTAAGTTTTGAAGTTTTCGTTGAACACAGAATTTCTCACCACAGAGTGAGAAATTTCTGATCAGCGTGAGGGCGTGAGAATTTGTCAAAATGCGTGATTCTCACACTCAAAGCGTGAGAGTTGGCAGCCCTGCCTCTGTCGCTCCCCCTCTCACATCCCCCGCTTTCTCTCCCTCCTTCCCCCTCTCTCTCCCTCCCGCGCACCGAGGCTCCGACTCCACGCCGCAGACACCGCAGCCCCCGGCCCGGAGAAAGGGGCACTCCCGCAACGCGATATTCCACTGGAGTAGACACGAGGCATCAAGGTGATTGTGTGGAGTACAAATGGAGATCTGAACCCGCCCGGGCCCACTGCACACGCGCGGAGAGACAGCGTCATTTTGCGTCACTACTGCGTCACTGGCTTCCCCCCAACTGCGCAGGCGCGGATGGTCGCAATTATTTTCCCCAAAACTTCCAGCGGGCCGGAACCAGAATTTCGGGTAATTTCCGTCAAATTGGAAATGCTGATAGCGCTCCAATTCTTTTTTTCTCAGGATTTTTTTACTCTGGGGAAAAAAACACCTTGGCCGTAGGCCCCCTAGATTTTGAGGCCCTGGGCTTCAACCTATGAGGCCTGAAGGTAAATCCGGCCCTGCCGAGGCCCCCCTAAATCTCAAGGCCCTAAGCTTAAGCTTGTGAAGCGCATACGTAAATCCGGCCCTGGGTGAATTCCTTATCTTATACCTATATCGGTGTGTGCATGTATGTATATGGGTCAGGGTGGGGTAGGGTGCGTTGCGGGTAGTTTGGGTGGTGGGGAATGGTATTGCAGCGGGGAGTAGCTGGGAGTCTTCCTGGAATTTCACCCATTCTGGTTGTGCTGGGGTCAAACAATGTAAAATCATGCCTGTAATTTAGTAAATAAATTACAAAGTTATTTTAGTTGTAGCATTCGTTCCTTTTTCCTTCGAGCAATCGAAATGCTAAGAGTTACATGAGTAGGGTAGCAATCGTTCCTTGTGTTAATCAGGCATTATAGGAATAGCTACTTGTCGTACGTTCATTTCAAAGGAACTGAATTTAGGAAGGGGAGGATTTGCAGCATAAATGATAGACATCACGTATTTCATCTCCTCATTAATTGGAGTATTTGAAGCACCACCATAATTATAACAGTGTAGTCTTTGCTCTAATACAAGGAAACAACCAGCAAGATCAGAGAAACAGTAAAGAACATATAATTGTGTAGGAAGGAACTGCAGATGCAGGTTTACACTGAAGATAGACACGTGTGTGGCGGGGCCTGCCGTGAACTAAGAGGGACCCAGCCGGGGAGGAGGGTGGTTGATGAAGAAGGGATGAGCACTTTTTGTAACTTTGTTGGTGTCTCTGTGGCGACTCTCTTGTGTGTTTTGTATGCAATAACAAAGAATTTCACTGTGCCCAGGTACATGTGACAATAAAGGTTCATCATCATTGAAATGCTGGAGTACCTCAGCCGGTCCGGCACCATCTCTGGAGAAAAGGAATAGGTGATCCTTTGGGTCAAGACTGCAGTCTGAAGAAGGGTCTCCAGCCGAAACATCACCCATTCCATCTCTCAAGAGATGCTGCCTGTCCCGCTGAGTTACTCCAGTATTTTGTGTCTATCCAAGAACATATAATGTCTCTTTTTGTACAATTTATGAAAAGCGAGGAATAAATATTGGCCTGGCTATTGGGGATGAATTGCCTGCTCTCCAAATTTGTCTCACAGGACTCCTTTCACATTCATTTTAGTTCCAGATTCACCCTTTGGGTCAAACATTTCTTCCTCAGATCTCCTCGAAGCCTCTTACAATGCTTCTCTCCCTAAACCCTTTCACTCTAGTTCTAGAGACGTCTGATACGGAGCAAAGTTTCCAACTATCCATATGAATCGGATTGTTCCATTGCTTACCATGATGATGGACAGAAATATCTCATGCTGCCTCACATTGAATAATGCCTCCTTCAGCTTATCGTGCAACCCATCTGTTTCATAGCACTGTTGCCGACTTTTTTCCAGCCTCTCGATAATGGCCGTGTAATGATAAACTAATTGCTGAGTAGCTTGTAGCTCAGAGTCGACATTCTGCTTGGTTGCTGGAAGGGCTTCATTTAGAATGGCAGGCACTGTAATTGCAAATACATTTCAGACAGGCAGAGCATTAGCCTTGCTAACTAACCATGAATTAGCTTTATATTTGTTGCCAACCAGATACTTTAATGAAGAATTAGGCAGAAGCAGCTCGAGAGAGTTGAACATTGGAGATAAATCACGGGCTAACCAAAGGATGTTAAACAAAGTTTTAGTGCAACACACTCTGTGAATTCTATGGTGACTGAAGTTGGGAAAAGGGGAATTACAACGGGATCTGGGGGTCCTTGTTCATCAGTCAATGAAAGTAAGCATGCAGGTACAGCAGTCAGTGAAGAAAGCGAATGGCATGTTGGCCTTTATAACACGAGGAGTTTAGTATAGGAGTAAAGAGGCCCTTCTGCAGTTGTACAGGGCCCTAGTGAGACCACATCTAGAGTATTGTGTGCAGTTTTGGTCCCCCAATTTGAGGAAGGTAATTCTTGAGGGAGTGCAGCATAGGTTTACAAGGTTAATTCCCGGGATGGCGTCATATGCTGAGAAAATGGAGCGGCTGGGCTTGTATAGTCTGGAGTTTAGAATGATGAGAGGGGATCTTATTGAAACATATAAGATTATTAAGGGTTTGGACACGCTAAAGGCAGGAGAATGTTCCCGATGTTGGGGGAGTCCAGAACCAGGGGCCACAGTTTAAGATTAAGGGGTAAGCCATTTAGAACGGAGATGAGGAAACACTTTTTCTCACAGAGAGTTTCGAGTCTGTGGAATTCTATGCCTCAAAGGGCAGCGGAGGCTGGTTCTCTGGATACTTTCAAGAGATGGCTAGATAGAGCTCTTAAAGAGTCAGGGGATATGGGGAGAAGGCAGGAATGGGGTACTGATTGGGGATGATCGGCCGTGATCATATTGAATGGGGGTGCTGGCTCGAAGAGCTGAATGACCTACTCCTGCACCTATTGTCTATTGTCCACAATTCTCCAACACGGAATGATATTTACAGATAATTCATATTATCAAGCCTACTCTTGTAAAGTTTATCCCATCGCTAGTGGGAGAGTCTAGGACCAGAGGCCATATCCTCAGATTAAAAAGACATGCCTTTAGAAAGGAGATGAGACGGAATTTCTTTAGTCAGAGGCGGTGAATCTGCGGAATTCTTTGCCACAGAAGGCTGTGGAGGCCAAGTAAATGGATATTTTTTAAGGCGGAGATTGACAGATTCTTGATGAGTAAGGGTGTTAGGGTGTTATGGGGAGAAGGCAGGAGAATGGGATTGAGAGGGAAAGATAGATCAGCCCTGATTGAATGGCCTAATTCTGCTTCTAGATCTTATGAACTTATCACATACAGGTCTGCTACATGGATAGGAGAGGTTTAGAAGGATATGAGCCAAATGCAGGTTGGTGGGACGAGTGGTGATGGGCATCTTGGTTGGTGTGGGCAAGTTGGGCCGAGGGGCTTGTTTCCATGCTGCATGACTATGGCCATATTCAAGGGATGACAACATTCCTTGGTCTCTGGAGCACTGCCACTGAACTTGATCATCCTTCTTCTGTTATCCTGAGATGCTCATTATTTGGCTGCATGGTGGCGTAGTGGTAGAGCCACTGCCTTACAGCGCCGGAGACCCTGGTTCAATCCTGACTACAGGTGCTTGTCTGTATGAAGTTTGTATGTTCTCCCCATGACCTGAGTGGGTTTTCTCTGAGCTCTTCAGTTTTCTCCCACACTCCAAAGACGTACAGCTTGTAGGTTAATTGGCTTAGTATAAATGTAAATTGTCCCTAGTGTGTGTAGGGTGGTGATAATGTGCGGGGATCGTTGGTTAGCGCGGACTCGATGGGCCAAAGGGCCTGTTTCCGCACTGTATCACTAAACTAAACTAAACTCTCTCAGGCTATCGGGTCTTTTGTCCAAATGTCTTTTAAACGTTGTTATTTACCTGCCTCAACTGCTTCCTCTGGCAGCTCATTCCATATACTCACCACCTTCTGAGTGAAAAAGTTGCCTCTAATTCATGTTAATCCTTTCATCTCTCACCTCAAACCTACGTCCTCTGGTTCTTGATTGCCCACCCAGGGTAAAAAACTCTGTGCATTCACCCTATCAAAGGTTCCAGAGAAAACAATCCAAATCAGTCCAACATCTCCCTGTAGCTGAAACCCTGCAATCCACGCAGCATTCTGGTAAACCTCCTCTGCACTCTTTCCTGAGCCTCCACATCTTTCCTGTTCCTTTAGATACGAAAGGTTTAGATATGGGCCAAACGCGGGCAGGTGGGACTAGTGTAGAAGGGGCACCTTGGTTGCATGGGCAAGTTGGGCCGAAGAGCCTGTTTCGATGCTGTGATGTGCTGTGAATGTGATCTCAAGGATTGCTTTCATTTAACCATTATTAAGAATTTAGAAATTAGCGAGTCACAAAGGGGTTCTGAAGTGTGTTTAACAAGACTTACAGTCATCAATACCCTCGCCACCCTTCTTGCAGTTTTTGTTGAACAGTCGGATGCCAGTGACAATCATGTTGAGTTCGTTCAGTTGCCGTTCCTTGTCCCTTTTTGTGAGAACGAGAAAGGTTCCCAGTTCTGTCTGTGGAAAGACACTTTGCAGCGCAGCTACAAGAAGTTAAAAAGAAAGAGATTGCAGGAGTACATCAGCAAACAGAAAGTAATTTCATAGCATTGCAATCTGCACACTTTAGGACATCTCAGCTCGGCAGCAGTGCATAACTTTAAGTTGACTCTCAGCTGACCTTTGAAGCTCACATCTTAGCCACTCACAATATCACTGACTCCAAATGTACATTACATAGCACTCAGCTTCATTAACTAAAATTTAACCCCACCTCATTCAGATTGATGCTGAAATTCTCTTTCAACACCTCTCGCCTTCTCCTCATCGATCCCATAAGTTACTGTCAACTGAATGAATGACTAATTCAAATCTCTCCCAATTGTATACTCTGACTGTCTTATAATCCTATCCATTGGCTTCCCATCCCTTAATACTGCATATTGATTATACATTCCTTAATATATTGATTTAATTTTCTTTATTTTCAGCTGCAAGTTTTATAAGAACACTTGGGATACTAGAGGCTGGAATTGGTTTCTTAGATTTGGATTGTTTTCTCAGGAACTTCATATAAGTTGATAGACTTGGATTGTTTTCTCTGGAACGTCGGACGTTGAAGTGTGATTTGATGTAAGTACCTGTATATAATATTATGTGAAGCAGGGATCGGGTAGTCAAACCCATTTTCCGGGGGGGAAATATCTACGTCTAGAGGTCCTAGTTATCAGGTGAGAGGGGGAAAATATAATAGAGATGTGCAGGACAGGTGTTTTTACACAGAGGGTGGTTGGGGCCTGGAATGCATTGCCTGGGGCAGTGGTGGAAGCAGATATGATAGTGGTATTTACGCTTTCAGATAGGCACATGGATTTGCAGGAAATGGAGAGATATGGATCTCTTGCATGCAGGCGAGATCAGTTCAGCTACGCATCATGTTCGGCACAAACATTGTGGGCTGAAGGGCCCGTTGCTGTGCTGCACTGTTCTATGTGTAAGAAAGAACTGCAGATGTTGGTTTAAATCAAAGGTAGACACAAAATGCTGGAGTAACTCAGCGGGTGAGGCAGCATCTCTGGAGAGAAGGAATGGGCGACACAAAATGCTGGAGTAACTCAGTGGGTGTTCTCTCCAGAGATGCTGCCTCACCCGCTGAGTTACTGTAGCATTTTGTGTCCCCCTTCCTTCTCTCCAGAGATGCACTGTTCTATGTTCTAACACATATTCCTAATCCTGCTCCAGCGTCCTTTGGCCCTCTCCATCTTCTCATCTGTGCCGTTGTTTAAGTTTTCAAATGTCATTGGAATACTGACCCTAAACCATTCTGGAGAGACTAGGTGCGGCAGATGCTGGAATCTTGAGCAAAATGCAAAGTGATGGGGGAACTCAGCAGACCAGATAGCATCTGCGGAGGGAATGGAAGGCAACGATTCAAGTTGCTATTGATCAAGCTGAAGAAGGGTCCCAACCTGAATCGTCGATGTCCATTCCATCCATGGATCGTGCAGGAGCTGGAGCTCCTGAAGGGCCGCAAGTGGCAGAAGCATTCCGGATGGCTGCAGGCATCAGGCCTGGCTCACACACTGCGGAACCAAGAACTGGCCTGCTGTGGGTCCACGGCTCATCTCCTGCTCGCCCCCGAAGACCGGGAACCAGAGGCTGGAGAGGGGGTGGGGTCTTACAGTCTTACCCCCGAGGCCATCTGCGGGACGCACCTCCGGGGCACGAAGGCTGACGGACGGGCGAGGAGAGGGACAACAGTTCACCGGCAATCCAGATGGTGGTGATGGCTGCAATGGGCCTTTATGGGCAGCTGCAGCTGGGACTGAAATAGCACCAAAACCCTGGTGACTTTTGCATATGGACTCAGTGGGCTCTTTCTATGCATTTGGCACTTAATTGAGAATTGTGCTTGTGTATGGCAATTATCTTACTGATCTGTGTACAAAAAATAATTTCACTGTACCTTGGTACATGTGATAAGAAAATGAACTATTGAACCAGACCCTTCGGCCCATCAAGTTTTCACTCCATGGTGCTTTAAGAATGTATTACCTTAAATCATTACACAGTGCAAGTTTTTGTTTAACTGTGGGTGTTATGTGTTACAACATGGGGAAATCAGATGACCTACCAGTTGCCTCTCTCACTACACCTATGTCAGTGGGAGAGCCAAGGCCGGACTGGAGCAGGACATAGCTGACGATTTTGCGGTAAAGACATTCAAATTCTTCTCGAGACCTTGCACGACAATCTGTGATTTCTCTGCACACGGGAGCCAGCCTCGACTCCAAGACACTGCGGTGCTCTGCAAGGAATTCCGCTGCATGATGAAGCAATGAAATCAATTACTAATTAGTTTAGTTTCGATACAGTATGGAAACAGGCCCTTTGACCCACCGAGTCCGCGATGACCAGCAATCACCTGTACACTAGTTCTATCCTACGCACCAGAGACAATTTACAGAAGCCAATTAACCTAACAAACCTGCACGCCTTTTGGAATGTGGGATGAAACTGGAGGGCCCGGAGAAAACAAGCGCAGTCAAATGGAGAATGTACAAACACCGCACAGACAGCAGCTGTAGTCAGGATTGAACCTGTGTCCCTGGCGCAGATAGGCAGCAACTCTACCGCTGCGCCACTGTGCCGCCCAAACCCTCGAAACATACAGGCAGAGCTTGTGATTTTTCTGGTTCAATGAATTAACATTGGGAGTCATGCATTTGAGATAATGTGAATGACAAGGACTATTCCAGATGCTGATTGTAGTTCTTTCCCTTGTGCATTCGAGTTTAGTTTAGTTTGGTTTATAGACACAGCATGAAAACAGGCCCTTTGGCCCACCGAGTCCACACCGACTATCAATCACCTGTTCACATTAGTTCTATGTTATCCCATTTGCTCATCTACTCCTACACACTAGGGGCTATTTACAGCGGCCAATTAACCCAAGAACCCATGCCTTTGGGATGTGGGAGGAAACCAGACCACCCGGAGGAAACCCACACGGTCTCCCACCCATTGAAACCCACAAATGCTGGATCTCTAAACTAAGTGGACAGCAGTAACTTCTTCCAGCCCATCTCCTTTATGTATCCATCATTGAAAGTACCCTGGAGCAGAATCCAGGGAATATTATGCATATACATCATTTTCTAGCTGGGCATAAGGAGAGCTCCAATTCCAACTTTTCTGATTCAGACAGATTTAATGAAACAAGGAGCTCAAATGGTTGCTCCAAGGAAGCTAAAAGAGTTGAATAAATGTTGAAAGACATGCCAAGAGATTGGGCTGCACGTTATTTGTCCTGTGAAGAATTTGTTACTGTTTTTTTTATAATGGTAACTAGTGAAACTGACCTCTACTTGTATAATTCATATCAAAATATATTTGCATCTTGATTGTGTCAAGAGAAGGTCGATCTGCTTCGAGCAATCTATCCACACAAATCTGGAAAATATATGTTAGAGTTTTGGTCATAGAGTCATACTGCACGGAAACAGGTCTTTAAGCCCATCATGCCTAGCTGACTAAGATTCCCTATCTACACTAGTCCCACCTGTCCACATCTGGGGCCCATATCCCTCTAAACATTTTCCTATCCATGTACGTCCAAATTTCCTTTAAATGTTTTTATAGTACCTGCCTCAACTACCTCCTCTGATCTAGACATGGAACTTCAGTCTAAAGAAGGGTATCCACCTGAAACGCCATCCATTCCTTCTCTCCAGAGATGCTTCCTGTCCCGCCGAGTTACTCCAGCATTTTGTGTCTATCTCCTCTGGCAACCTGTTCCACAGACATGAAAAACATGCCCCTCGTGTTCCTATCGAATCTTTCCCCTCGCACCTTAAACCTATGTCCACTGGTTTTTGATTTCCCTGCTAAGTGCATTCACCCTATCTATTCTCCTCGTTATCTTATATACATCTGTAAGATCACCTGTGCTCCATGGAATAAAGTCCTAGCCTGCCCAACCTCTCCCTATTGCTCAGGCCCTCAAGAACTGGCAACATTCTCGCAAATCTTCTCTGCACCCTTTCTAGCTTGACAACATCCTTCCTATAGCAGGGTGATCAGAACGGAATACAATACTCCAAATGGGGATTCACCAATGTCTTGTGTTATGTTGGTGAATGTTTGTTAAAAAAAACCTTAATTAATTAAAAAAAAATTAAAACATAGTTTTGGACCAATATATTACAAGCTGCACCTTCTTGGTGGATGCTCTATGCAGACAAGGCTCGGTGTTAGGAACATTGAGTCGATAACTAACCTAGTAAAATGTTTTGAGTAACTCAGTAGGTCAGGCAGCATCTGGTGGTGGAAGCAGATACAAATGTGGCATTTGGGAGGTTTTTAGATAGGCGCAGGGATATGGAGGAATATGGTTCACATACAGGCAGAGGAGATTAGTTCAACCTGGCATCATGTTCAGCACGAACAACGTGGTCCAATGGGCCTGTTCCTGTGCTGTACAGTTCTATGTTCCTGTGAGAAAACGTCATGCAGATATTGCAGGAAGGGGAAACAGAAAAAATTACCACATCTGGGAAAAGGGAGGAAAACATAAGTGGATAACATATCAACTCCTGTTTGCCTCTGCAGAAGTGCAATGTTAATAGATATTATTGATTACCATAATAAGCTTGTGAACATCGGTTTTTGTGAGTCTTCTATCCACGTTGAACTCATATCTTGGATCCAGAACAACAGCTTTAACCTGTTTGAAAACATATTCGTCATTCAACTTTAAATTCTGTACCTTATTTACATTGAACATTTTTCCTACACAGTATATTCGTTTTTATTTCCCTTCATGGTAGATCTTTAAAAGAAAGTAAATGTCTAGTAAAGTAAGTATTTGTACATATCGTTAAGAATACCGATGTTACTGGATTAAATTATCATCTTTAGTGCCCAAATTGCCCTATAAAGAATGCATGTTTGGAGCATTCCCGTCACGTTCTTTTACAAATATGCACAGCGGGTTCCTGTTATAATATTGCAAGTATAGAATTCCAAAATGACTTGGTGAATGCATCACCTGCTTCGACATAAAATATAGAGACAACGAAGGTCCTGGATTTGTTCTGCAACGTGGATTTGTTCTAACTCTTGCAAAGATTATCGCAGAACCTAAAAACCTATGTTAGATCTGCACAATTCTGCTTGACATGAGCAAAATAGACTCTGAGTCACCTGCTAACTAAAGAGTTAAAGAGGGGTTTAAGTGTGGCATGCAGGACACGTCTCTGTCTTCCCACTTTGATCATACAGAGGGTCAAACAGGACAATGAAAAGAAAAATAAAGATCCGGAGTACCAGTGCCGAAGAAGAGTAAGGTGACGTAAAATAATTTGAGGGGGTGTTGATTTAAAACTGAGGTGCAGAGAAGTGTCTTTTCATAGAGGGCAGTATATCTCTGGATTTCTCATACCGCAAAGGGTAAAGGAGGCTAGATTACTGGAGATATTTGAAGAGGATGATAGTATTTAAATAAGAAAGAGGTATATATTGAAAGGGCATTACAAGAACATTAGCTGAGGCCTGGGGCAGATCACCCATCATCATAGTGAATAGCAGGACACGATTGGAGATGCCACAGGTTGTCTCCTCCTGCTTCAATATTGTGTTACTTCGTCATAATTCACTGAATGGCGATGCGAGCTCAAGAGGCCACTGAGTCTACTGAAGAAGGATCCCGACGCAAAACGATGTCTATCCATTACCCTCCACATATGTGTAGGAAGGAACTGCAGATGCTGGTTTTGCACCGAAGATAGACACAAATTGTTGGAGTAACTCAGTAGGACAGGCAGCATCTCTGGAGAAAAGGAATATTGTAATGTGGCTCGATTGTAATCATGTATTGTCTTTCTGCTGACTGGTTAGCATGCAACAAAGGCTTTTCACTGTACCTCGGTACACGTGACAATAAACTAAACTGAATAGCAGATGTTTCAGGTTGAGATCCTTCTTCAGACCAACTTGTTACTCCAACATTTTGTGTCTATCTAGTCGCATAACGTCATAAGGGATAGGAGTAATTAGGCCATTTGGCCCATCAAGTCTACTCCGCCATTCAATCATGGCTGATATATCTCTCCCTCCTAATCCCGCCTGGTTTGATCTGTTATTTTCACACCTTATCCTTTCATATCTCTAGTCTCCGTCTCGCCCAGAGTTGTCAACTTTCTCACCCCCAAATAAGGGACAAAAGGTCAAAATAAGGAACAAAATCCTGACAGCAATTCGTTGACCGACTCAGCTGTGGCTGGGTGAATGATGAGTTGACCTGGGTGCTGGACTGCACACAAGGCTCAGCCGGCGGGCCAGCTGAGGAGTTTTGGCCCGGGCGCCAGGGGTGCACGACGTCGTGCGCAAAGTCCAGCACCCCATCCAACTCATGAACCATGAGAAGGAGGGGTGGTGGTGTCGGCGGTAAGCAAAGCTCTGAAGGTCAGACAGCTGGCTGGGCTGCTGACTGACAGGGCCACGGGCGAGGTGCTGCTACTGCACTCCATGGGCTGCACTAAGTCAGGACGGGTGAGGCAGGGCCGGACGCGGCGCTCTCAACCTCAGTAGTACCAGTCAAATACTGGACTAGGGCAGTCCCGTATGGGATAAACCAATTTAGCCCAATATACGGGACGTCCCGGCTAATACGGGACAGTTGGCAACCCTACTCCCCCCTGACTCTCAGACTGAAGGGCCTGGACCCGAAACGTCATTTATTAATTTTACTCCAGAGATGCTGCCTGACCCGCTGACTTCCTCCAGCACTTTGTGTTGTGGATCAAAGATGGATGTGTTGGGACTCCAGTACCACACAGTTTCTTGCACCTCCAACCCTACCTTTAATTCTTTAAATATGTATATATATATTATTGTTCTTGTCATAACACATTCTTGCTGCACTCACCATGAATGCTACCAGGGTCTCGGAGATGGAGTGTCCCCTATCTGCGCACTCCTGGGCGATCTCCCGGATTATATTCTTAATAACACATTCCGCCTGTGACAGATCCATGTCGGAGCTTTGGGAAGAGAATATATGATTTTTTAAAAAAGAGCAAGGAAGATTGTCAGATGTAAGGATCCTAAATCAGATGATTGCACGCACTCCGTGCCGCGGGCTCGCTGCTTGTGAACCGCCTCCTCCTCTGCCTGGGGCCTCAAGTTGTTGTTCCCTGGAACTGTGCGGTTACCATGGAGACAGAGGCCCGACCGCCTGCCACTCGACGCACGACGCCATCGTAGCCCGCCCTCATTGCTGATTGGACAACCGCCCGCACTCCATCCCCATTGGACGACCACCTCCCACCCCGGCCACCCGACGTCGCGCGCCACCCTTCACCCTGATTGGATGTCTGCCTGCCCTCTGTCCTGATTGGACGGCTCACTTCCACCCGGCGTCCTGATGTCATGCGTCACTGCCAGCCCAACGCCGAAGCCGAAGCGTTTGTTCCCATGGCAACACGAGCATCTGGTTTGTGGAGGCTCAGGGAGATGCTGATCCCTCTCAGTCGCCAAGTGATGTATGCAAAGGGCCTGTCCCACTAGCGCGCGATTACACACGGCAAGCGCGACCTACCGTGGTCGCTTTAGCCGCCCGGCCTCGCGTGACCCTGTCCCACTTCGATCGCCGGAGTCTCGTGGAGTTGCGCGGAGTTGTGTGGAGCTGGTCTCGACATCGCGTGGAGCTTTCAAAAACCGACACTGTCCAAAAATTCCGCGCGGCTAAATCCTGTCGGCCAGAATCGCATCGAGAACGTGAGTAACGTCTTGACGTTTTGACGTCGTGCGTCTTTAGCGTGGCGTTGCGTGATGACGTCACTGCCCGACGTCGTGCGACGCGCATGACCGCAACAGATAAATGCCAGCTGCAGCTGTTTCTGTGTGTGTTCCATGGTGATCACAGACAAGCAGCCTGCAGCCCACGTTTATATGATGAA
This sequence comes from Raja brachyura, assembly GCA_963514005.1. The sequence continues at coordinate 5,041,257 of OY740785.1, forward strand.
AAATGACGTCACGCGCAACTTTCCCGCGGGCTTCGCACGAACTTCACGTTAACTCGCACCGGGATCGCCCGACCCCCACATCCGAATTTGTCGCGCTTGCCGTGTGTAATCGCGCGCTAGTGGGACAGGCCCTTTACACTTAACACTTGAAATTACAATTAGACATTGTGCCCCTTCTAAATTCAGATGATAGACTTTAGAGCCTTCGGTCCAAACAGCGATTACCCCGCACACTAGGGACAATTTACAGAAGCCAATGAACCAACAAACCTGTCCGGCTTTGGAGTGTGGGAGGAAACCGGAGCACCCGGAGAAAACTCACGTGGTCACGGGGAGAACGTGCAAACGTTCAAAGGCAACCTTAGCCTTGGTTAGAAATAGAGGAGAAAGCTAAATAGAAGGAATCATATTCAGGCTGAATTTGAAGATATGATCAAAGAAGTAGTGGCCAAAGATTTTTATTTTTACATGCCCAGCAGTGAGCACCTAGGATGTAATCTGTCAGGGTGGCAGTGCAAGATCTGCTTGTTAATTGGAATTAAAATTCATTAAGAATTACGTAAAATAAATTAATCGATCATGTAAGATTAAGTGATGAGAATGCTTTCCTGGATTTGAAAAGGTGATAGGGGACAAAACGTCACCTGTCTATTCCCTCCATCAACCCACTGACTTCCTCCAGCATTTAGTGTTTTGCTCAAGATTCCAGCATCTGTAGTTCCTTGAGTCTCCTTCTGTGCTAGTACACCATTTTAATTTGGCCAAGTGCATCTTTGCTCTTTGAAAAATAATGCAATTAGTCAGCCCCATGCTCTTTGCATGATCATGCAAGATTCCCCTCTACAACCTTCAAGGCGTACATTTGTGGAAATAGTATTATCGCTTAGTTTCATTTAAATTTTATGTTCTTCCCAAGTGCTCTGCAACAGTGCACCATGTTCTCAAAACCATCTGCAAAATGTTTAACTTTAAAAATACATTTATTCAGAACAAAAGTAAAGTTGTACATTGTTTAAAAGTACTCCATCCCTATTTCAGAAAGCTGAGCAGTTTACAATTTCACAATTTTGAGGGAAATGGATAAAAGCTTTCTTGTTGGCATTCTCATCTTATCCTCAACATAATGGGAGTTTCTGTGCAAATAATTCAACATAATACTGTAAATGTAGCCATCAGTAATGGTGATGTGTGGAAAAATAAACATAAATCGAAGAGCCCGGGGGAAAGGTTGTCATGAGACGCGTATTATCTGGTCTTTGGGAAAGATAAACCAAAGATTTATATTTATAAGCACAATTCATCTCCAGGTTCTTCAAATGTTAAATCCTGATCAAATCTAAAGTTCTGACAATAAAGCAAGAAGTGTAATTTATGTGCAGAATAATTTATTTGCATTTTATGGGCATGTTTGTCAATTTACTTTCCAAAATAACAAATTCTTTGCACCTCTTCTATTCCTACAGAAATAAGAATATCAGAATATGACAGTTTAAAACAAAATGTTTGAGAAACCTGCTTGTTTATGTGTGGCAGTTCTTTGTTCCTAATTCACAGGAAGAGATAAGTCAATGGGGTTTTTCCCCCATTCCCCCATTCACTGCTCATGTAACTTTTACTGTTTGGAAACAGACATTTGGAAAACCACTATCCATTTTGCGTTTCCAGAAATATCATCAGTTGGATTTGGTTCGTAGTATAGTTCCAATTTATTGATATCCTTTAAATTATTTTGAAATGCTTTCTATCTTAGCAATTTGTAAAGTTAAAAACAATTCTGAAGCACAAGATTTATTTCAAATAGGTATCTTGGTAAATTTGATTCTCATTGATCAGGACTTAGTTTTATCAATGTAAAAGCGTGACATCTTAATGTTGAGGTAAGCACTGGAATGAAAGGCAGCTCTCAAATATGATCATTTGTAGTGTTTACACTACTGCTGTCAATGTTTTCTGAAGGGGCATCAAGTTATATCTTATTATTGGCACGGAGTAATATGTTGCAAAACCTGGCCACAGTTTCTGTCTGAAACATATTGGTTATGCCAATAACATCAAAATAACATTTTACACTAAACAATTTCAAGTCATTTTATACTAGAATAATACATTTCAAAGTAATTCTCCATCGAAAGCTCAATGATGGCATTAACCCAGATTTTAAATATGAATAAGGTGTCAAACTTTCAGATTAACTGACTTTAAAAACTGTATTTACAAACACCTGCTCTTCAATATAGAACAATAATTATGCATGGGGTAGAATTAGGGTTCTTGGCCATAATGCTCCCATATTCAACAGTGTTTTTGTATCTAAGGCACAGTATTTGAATAATATAGAAAACAACTTTGCAGAGTCTGGAGCAAATTTAATGGATACAGGATTCTTTGTTCATTCATATAAGCAAACTTTCTCCCTTAATGTTTCATGGACTAAACATTTCTTGGAATGTAGGTACAGATTACTCAAGACTTTTTCTTGTTATTGTTTAAAATAATAATTTGGCAAAAAGTTTTATTCTAAACTAAAGACTTGCTTCTGAACTGCCCCCCAAATCTTTAGTTTATCCTCACAAGAGACCAAATGAGGCCGGTGTCAAACCTTTCAAGAACTGAAAGGTTTGAATAGGCCCCAAAATCTCTATCCTTACTGGAGGCCAAATGATGTCAAACCTCTCAAGGACTCATTTTTCAAAAGAAAAAAAAATGGCATCCCACGTTAGAGTAACTCATTTAATTGTCCCTGCTTCCTTTCTGTTCAATCCTTTCCCAATCTAGTTGATAGACGTTCGGTTCAATGACGACACTCTACTAAAGTCCAAAATTAATGTCGCTTGAGCCGATGACTCTTACCCTTCCACTTTATGGCATTCAAGATACGGTTCAAATGTTCAGCATGGCAGGAAGCAGCACAAGTCATTTTTCTTCGGATTTCCCCAAAATGAATGGAAACACACTTTGCCAAAACAAACATCAAACTGCAAGCACTGAAACATCTCTGATAATACCTCTCGCAACAAGTTCAACATGGGAACATTTTGTAAACTGCTATCAATTATATGTAGCTTATTTTGGAATTGCTATAAATTAACACTGCTTAAATAATTATTGCATTGAAGGTCAATAAATGAAAACCTTAACATAGTTCAGTTTTTCTAAATTAAAAACACTTCCTATGAACAATTTTGGAACCAAATTCATGATATTCTTCTTGGCTGATCCAGGCACAGTCCAGGGCAGATGAACTCGCCAAGGCAGCACCTCCATTCCACACTGTGAAGTCCCGATTTGCTGGGCTTGTAACATGCACATGTCCCGATAGGTCCAGAGGAACCATGGAAGAAATTTCTTTTTGTATTCTTGCTGGTAATCCGGTCAGCATCGTGTTTCCACCTTTGGGAAAGTAAACAGATTTAGAACACCAACCTCCCCTCATAATATGTATTTAGCAACGGTCCTTTGCCTTCACTTCTCTTAACCCAAATTATACCGTGGCACTAGGTAGCAGAGCCGGTAGTGCCGCTACCTCACACGCCAGAGATCCCATTTCGATCCTGAATTCGGGAGCTGTCTTTCTGACGTTTGCACATTCTCCCCGTGTCCGCATGGGTTTTCTCTGGGTGATTACACAGATTCACCACCATCTGACCAAAGAAATTCCTCCTCATCTCCTTTCTAAAGGTACATCCTTTTATTCTGAGGCGATGACCCCAGGTCCGAGACTCTCCCACTAGTGGAAACATCCTCTCCACATCCACTCTATCCAGGCCTTTTCACTATTGGTAAGTTTCAATGAGCCCCCCCCCCCCCCCCCCATTAAACGCTGTTTAATTTTCTACAGTTTGAATGAAGGAATGAAGCATAGAACACAAGGATATGTATAGGAAGGAGCATGTGGAAACTGAATAAAAATGGGAACTGGAGAATACATGTACGTGAAAAGGGAACCTCTGGCGCTGGAAACAAGTGCCGAGGGAAGACTGGGAAAAATGCAGTAGATAGCAGCAGAATTAGACCATTCGGCCCATCAAGTTTACTCTGCCATTCAATCATGGCTGATCTAACTCTCCCTCCTAACCCCATTCTGCAGGGCAGCAGGAAGGTCAGAGCTTGACCTTACATCCAAGCAGGATGGTTTATTGACCTAAAGCATTGATGTTATTTCCTTCTGTACAAATACAAGCCCGATCAATGAGTCGTTCTGGCACTATTGTTGAGGATTCTCTCTGTTCCAAGCATGAGCCCTGGTCACTTTCAGCAGTGAGTAAGCAGCTGAAAGGAGGAGCAGTTCAGGAGATTTAAAAAGCAACATTAGTGTGAACTAGTGTGGAGAAGGATCTCGATCCAAAACGTCACCCATTCCTTTCTCCAGAGATGCTGCCTATCCCACTGAATTACTCCAGCTGTGTCTATCTACTGTATAATTGGGATGTTATTTTGACACATATTGACAGTCAATTTACCTGAAAGAATAATGTTTGCAAAAAAGGTTTTCCGCAAGTCCACATCACAGAGTATAATGGAGCGGAGAAGACTCTCGTGAATTCCATAGTGATCCCTTCCAATCACCTCAGGTTTGAACAAGACTTCTGGAGCCCTGGAATAGAGGGGCAGATGAAAATCATGAAGAATTTATGTACATTTTAATCAGAAAGAACATTCACATATAACATCTCAAATTCTAGCACAGCATTAAAGATTGTGAAACCCCCAATCTAAGTTTTTCATGTTCTTTGAGATCAGTGTGGGATGACTATATGATATGATTGTGGAAAGATCTCTCTATGGCTCTTGGACCACTTTCTGGCCCACAGCCATGTGTGTTTTCTCAACACTTGCCTGCGTCACCACCTCAGTCTGAGGAACGGTCTCGAACTAAAACGTCACCTATCCGTGTTCTCCAGAGGTGCTGCCTGACCTGCTGAATTCCCTCAGCACTTTGTCCTTTTCTAGTTCACATGATTCTTTCACTTTACAGTTACCATCTATGTTTATAGAAAGGCCGGAACCTGAATTTATCTAAACAGAGTAGTCTACGGCAGGAAAATGCACAACCACAACCCCGATCCGATTTTCTGTGTTTTTGGAGCCCACTACACTACAGATTCCTGAAATTAGTGAACAGACGATCAAATATTTAATGCACCAGAAACAGCAAGGAAATAAAGACAAAATTGCTTTGCATCTCAGAACTGTTTATTTCACTTAGCATTTTTATGTGAAAACATTTGGCAGATCTTTAGTTTAGTTTAGAGGTACAGTGCGGAAATAGGCCCCTTGGCCCACTGAGTCTACGCCGACCAGCGATCCCTGTACACTAGCACTATCCTACACACGAGGGACAGTTTACAATCTTTACCCAAGCCAATTAACCTACAAACCTGTACATCTTTGGAGTGTGGGAGGAAACCAGAACACCCAGGAAAAACCCACGCAGTCATGGGAGAACGTACAAACTCCATACGGACAGCACCCGTAGTCTGGATCGAACCCGGGTCTCTGGCACTAAGTGCAGCCTTCTATTGCCCTAAAGTTGCTGTCTCCTGCACCTGTGACATTCTGCTTGTCCCATTACGGTGCACGGCCCCCGGTCTTTCTCCAGAAGCCTGGCTCCCAGCATTCCAATGCAGCCCATCTTAGTGCAGCCACATGGCAGCACTCCAGGAACTATGGGCATCTGGTGAGGCCGTCAGTGCAATCCAGGCTCACATCTCTAATATTCACATTACGCACAAGGTATGTAAAACTAATAAAATTTAAAATAATCCAATGTTTTTACATTCATAAAACTGAAAGGACACAGCCAAACATTACAAATCAAGTAAAATCATTGAAATTCACTTCAATATTAACAATTATTACAACTTGTATATAGCATAGGGTGGCACAGTGGTTCAGCTGCTGCTTCAAAAGCGCCAAGTACCTGTGTTCAATCCAAGACTCAGGTGGGTTTGCTCCAGTTTCCTCCCACATCCCCAAGACATGTGCAGGTTTAAAGGTAAGACGTGGGGGTTTCAGACCAGAACGTGGTCGGAGAGCCATAGTGGTGTCTGGCTGATGTAAATTGCCCCGAGTGTATAGAGAGTGGATGCAAAAGTAGGATGGCATAGAAGAGTGTGAACTAGATGGAGGTGTGAACTTGGTGGACTGATTTTATGCTGCATCTCTAAACTAAAACAGAACAGTACAGCACAGGAATAGACCCACAATGTCTATGCCGAATACAATATCCAATTAAACTAATGCCTTATGCCTCATTTATCCCTCCACATTAATGTTCCCATCTAAAAGTGTTTTAAACGCTCCTATTGCATCTGCTTTCACCACCAACCGCCACCCCAGGCAATGTGTTCCTAGCATCCACCACTGTGTGTGTATAAAAATTAAAAACTTGCCCTGCACATCTGCTTTAAACTATGCTCCTTCCTGACCTTGTATCTAGGCTGTCTAGCCTTTTACATTTCCAACCTGGGACTGACTGCCCATACTTGTAAATGATCTATAACTTACGGAAGTGGAAGGCCTGGATAGAGTGACTGCAGAGATGATGTTTCCACTCGTGGGAGAGTCTAGGACTAGAGGCCATAGCCTCAGAATAAAAGGAGATGAGGAGGAATTTCTTAAGTTAGAGGGTGATGAATCTATGGAATTCACTGCCACAGACGGCTGTAAGAGGCCAAGTCAATGGATCTTTTTATAGTGGAGTTTGACAGATTTGTGATCAGTATGGGTGTCAGGGGTTCTGGGGAGAAGGAAGGAGAATAGGATTGAGAGGGAAAGACATGATTGAATGGCAGAGTCGACATGATGGGGTGAATGGCCTAATTCTGCTCCTATAAGGTAGGAATATCCCACTGTATCCCTCCCTATTGTCTGCCACTTCACCAATCTCTGCGTCATTCCCCTAGCAATCTACGCCTGCATTGGTGTGACTTTGCACCAGGTTACTTTGTCACGGCTCAGGGGCATATTCCCCAGCTCAGGAGCCGATACATCTCCAACAGATCATGCCTTCCCATTAGACTCCACGAGTTGTCTGCCGAAGCACTGGAGCAGGAGGCGACAGAAGGACAACAGGCGCCTCTTCTGATTTAGACCAACTTTAGTGCTGAAACCCTGGACTTACCCTTTTCTTACCTCCAGTTCCCTCCCCTCCACATTAATTCGGGACACAAGAAGGGTCCCAATCCGAAACGTCACCCATCCTATTTCAGGTGTCAGGGTGTTAGGGGAGAAGGCAGGAGAGTGTGGTTAGGAGGGAGATATAGATCAGCTATGATTTAATGGTGGAGTGGACTTGATGGGCCGAATAGCGTAAATCCAGAGATGCTGCCTAACCCGCTGAGTTACTCCAACATTTTGTGTCTATCATTGCTGTAAATCCAGCAGCTGCAGTTCCTTCCTGCACTTACAAGGGATGCTGAGGCTAAGTCCCAGCATTACACTAGTATTGTGGATGAGGACTCACCCTGTTATTGGTCTTTCACCAGTCTTCCAGATCATGGACACAAACTGATTAATTGTCTCTGAACATTATACCACTGTATTCCACTGTGTAAATCAAGGGCTGACATAGGGGTATACACAGGGCATTCGGGCCCTTCGAGCCACCACCACCATTCAATATGTTCATGGCTGATCATCCAAAATCTGTACCCAATTCCTACTTTCTTCCCGTATCCCTTGATTCCGTAAGCCCTAGGAGCTATATCTAACTCTCTTGAAAACATCCAGTGAATTATAGTGTAGAGTGTAGAGTATAGAGCTGAGCTTCAAAGTCTACTTTGAAACAAATTAAAAAAAAAACTAATGTTTTGAGACTTGAGAAATACAATTATTGTACAACTTAATCTTGTAATAAAAGTACTCACTTGTATTATGCACAGTATTAATTTAAATCGAATTTAATTTTCTCTATAGAAATGTTGCTCATCATTTTAATTCAAGAACATCCTTGGGCAAATTTATTATAAATTGAAACAAATTGACTTTGATCTAAAATGCACCATTCAATCCAAATGTATGAGCTTTGTGATGCAAAGATGCTCAATAGGGTGAAGGGAGATGCAAAATAATATTATTATGCATTACATGAACAGTCAGTTCCTGCCTTGCAGGTGTTAACACAAAAGAACTTTAAGCAAATTCAAATTGGCAACCAAGCCTGAATTGAGACACCTGGTAGCAAAACAAGCGCAAAACGGTGTAAAGGAGGAAGAATTAGTTCTCGCTTCCCAGGTGGAAAATTAGGTTAAAAGGGCCCAAGATTGTTGCACCCTGAAGCTGAGGCTTTAATAAGTTTACTTTTTTAAATTTAGCTTAGAGATACAGCGCAGAAACAGGCCCTTCAGCCCACCGAGTCCGTACCGACCAGCGTTCCCCACACATTAAGACTACCCTGCACACACTATGCACAATTTACACTTATACCAAGCCAATTAACCTGCAAACCTGTATGTCTTTGGAACGTGGGAGGAAACCGAAGAACTCGGAAAAAACTCAAGCAGTCATGAGGAGAGCGTACAAACTCCGTAAAGACAGCACCAGTAGTTGGGATCAAATCCAGGTCTCTGGCGCTGCAAGTGCTGTAAGTGCAGCAACTCTACCACTGCGACACCGTTCCACCCTTATAAGGTACTGGTGAGACTGGTACAGGAGTATTGTGTGCAGTTTTGGGCCCCACATCTGAGGAAGGATGTGCTAGCATTGGAGGGTCCAGAGGAGATTTGCGAGAATGATCCCAGGAATGAGCGAGTTAACATATGATGAGCGTTTGACGGCACTGGGCCTCTACTCACTGGAGTTTAGAAAGATATGGGGGGACCTCATTGAAACTTACTGTTTGTGAAAGGACTGGAGAAAGTGATTTTGGAGAGGATGTTTCCATTAGTGGGAGAGTCTAGGACCAGAGGCCATATCCTCAGGATAAAAGGACGTTCCTTTACGAAGGAGATGGAGGAATTTCTTTAATCAGAGTGTGGGGACTCTGCGGAATTCATTGCCTCAGAAGGCTGTGCAGGCCAAGTAAGGGTTTAGTACGGTGTCAGGGGTTATGGGTGAAGGCAAGATAATGGGGTTAAGAGGGAGAGATAGATCAGACAAGATTGAATGGCGGAGTAGATTTGACGGGTCGAATGGCCTAATTCTGTTTCTATCACTTATGAACTGGGGGGGGGGGGCTACGGTTAATGAGAACAGTTGTGGGGGTGGGGGCAGATGGACTGTCCTAGAGGATTTATTGCTCCAAACATATGGTATAAATTATTTGGAGTTACTGGGAGCATTTTATGGATTAAAAGCTTATTGTTCTACTATGAAGGTTTTGTATGTCCAAATACAAATAGACAATACCACAGCTGTGGCATTTATCAATCACATGGGTGGTGTAAGATCAATTTCATGTGATCATCTGGTAAACCAGATGTGGCATTGGTGTATTGGCAAAAATATTTGTTTTTCAGCTATTTATCTCCCAGGGAGAGACAATGTTGTGGCAGACAAAAGATCACAAATATTTAAAGACAGTACAGTATGGATGTTAAATCTACAAAATTTCAAAAAATAGTCAGTCGGTATGGAGTGCCAGACATTGATCTGTTTGCATCTAGATTAAATCACCAATTGCCCAAATATGTGTCTTGGGAACACGATCCAGGGCCAGTAGCGGTGGATGTTTTCTCGCTACACTGGGGGAATACGTTCTTTTATGTTTTTCCCCCACTCTGTCTGATTGGGCAATGTCTCAAGAAAATAGCACAAGACGCTGCCAAAGGCTTTTTTGGTGGTGCCAAATTGGCCTACGCAGTCATGGTTCCCATTGATGCTAAAAATGATGATTGAACCATGTATGACGATTCCTAGTTGCGACAATTTGTTCACACAACCAGTAACAAAAGAAGTTCATCCATTGCATGATCATATGGATTTGTTAATCTGCAGATTCTGACCAGACCATTGCAAGAGTTTGAACTGTCAGACAGGACCATGGATGTTATAGGTGCAGCTTGGAAGAATAGCACTAAAAAAACAATATATGTCACATATAAGGAAATGGGAAGCTTTTTGTAGAAAGTCAAAGATATCTTATCATACTGCAAACGTTTCAAATGTATTGGAGTTCCTTGCTGGGTTACATTTTGATGAGCATCTGAGTTATGGTGCCATTAATTGTGCTCGTAGTGCTTTGTCGTCCTACTTAGGACAAATTTTCTGATCGAGATTCAGTTGGGTCTCACCCATTAGTATCTCGATTCATGAAAGGAATTTTTAATAAAAATCCTCCCAAGCTCAGATATACAGAAATTTGGGATGTTAGCATTGTTCTCACTTTGTTTAAGCAATGGACTCCAATTACTTCAATGTCTTTGCAGAAGTTAACATTCAAGGTAGTAATGTATATGGCATTAGTATCAGTTCAAAGAGTACAAACTTTGCAATTGTTACGGTTAGATTGCATGCATGTGGCTGCAGATAACATTGTGTTTTATGTTTATGACCTGATCAAACAAAGCAGACTGGGGAGAACTGGAGTTAAGGTAATGTTTAAAGCATATCCTATCGATGAAACATTGTGTGTAGTTAAATATTTAACTCATTACTTTGAAGTAACCAAAAATCTCAGAGGTCTGAGAAAGCGTTATTGATAACGCACAAAAAACTACATACAAAAGTTTCAGTTCAAACCATTTCTAGATGGTTAAAACAGGTTTTGGATCTAGCAGGAAGAGACACTGATGTGTTTAAATCTCACTCCACTAGGGCGGTAGCTACGTCCGGGCAAAGGTACAGGACGTACCACTCGATCAAATTTTAGAGGCCGCAGGGTGGTGTAGAGTAGAAACTTTTTCAAAGTTTACGATAAACCTGTTGTCACGGTGCCAGGATTGGGACAAGCAGTACTGGGTTTTCTTTAAATGCTTGCTTTGTTTTATATTATCGATTTATATTATCAATTTATGTTATCATTGATATCATTTTTTCTTTTGAAAAAAATTCCCCTACAATAGAGGGGTTATTATTTAAAAAAATGTTTTTTTATGTTTAAAAGATTTATTACATAAATTGTAGCAATGTTTTAAAATACTATTTATTCACTACTGTATTGACTAAACAGAGTGTCGTATGGAATGAATCACCGACATAAAAAACACAGAGCTTTAAAATCTTCACGTAGTCACTCACGTGACTCCGAAGTAAAATAGTAAGATTAAACGAGAACTTACCTGTTCGAAGTTTGATCTTTATTTTATGAGGAGTTACGATGAGGGATTACGTGCCCTCCACTCCCAACCCTCATAATATAAATGATCATCTGGTAGTTCTAGTCTATGTTGGGCCTTACTATCTTACTCCGGCTATTTGTTCTGTGTTTTTCATGCCGCTGCTTTGAAGTATGCCGATCAAGCGCCAGGCGGGGCTTCTTCACGTAATCCCTCATCGTAACTCCTCATAAAATAAAGATCAAACTTCGAACAGGTAAGTTCTCGTTTAATCTTACTATTTTAGTCCCACTTGGTGAAACTGGCTACAAGCAGGCAGACCTCAAGAAGTCTGGTGTGTTTCACTCGAGATTCTAAAGGGATTGCTGCAGGTGAAACAATGCAGTGCCACAAAAAGATTAATTCAACACTTTAAAAAAAAAACAAGTTATTATTACGAGCACTTGCAGCTCGCACAAAATGAGACCAAAGGATAATTCTGGCTCTGCCCCATGCTTCCCATTTGGGTTGTGCTGCTTTTCTGGACCCGAAATGTGCTCTCACCAATTTCTACAACCTTCTTGTATATCTTGATCTCCTTTTACAGGGGCTCGCCAGGATACAACTGACCAGGCATAAGCAAATCCAACTTCTACACAAATTCTGCATTCAATTGTCAAAGCATATTTCGTGCATAACAATGACAAGATAGACAAGACAATAATAACATTTGCATGTCCGGGTGACAGCGTGGGTTTCCGCCCACATCCCAAAGATGTGTGGGTTTGTAGATTTGGGTTCTGTAAATAGCCCCTGCAGTGGAGGGAATGGGTGCAAAAATGGGATAACACTGAACTAGTGTGAACGGGTGATTGATGATCAGCGTTGACTTGGTGGGCCAAAGGCCATGTTTCTACACTATATCTCTAAACTAAACAAATTTAACGTCCCACTTAAAAGTAAAGTTGTTGAGTTATCACACAAGGAAATTATTAAAAGAGTATACATTTAGATTGTCAGCAGATAAAAAGCTTGATATTTTCTTGTCTGCAGCATATGAAAGATTCAGATGACAATAACTGGCTTATTACAATTCTCTGAAACCTATCCAGATGCCCCCAAACAGCACCAACACATTCACTGCTTTACCTGAACATCTCATCTCCCAATGTGATTATGTGTCCATCTGGCAAGGTATAATGCAGCACTCTGGCATGTTCTGGGCTGCCCAGCTCAGCTTCATAATCTCCAGCAACATAACAGTGCTTCTCCTTGATATCTCGGACAATTTCCCACTCTGCCGTGCTATTAAACGAATAGCCTCTTTCCTTCAATAGCTGCAAAATTTAAAAAAAATTAATATAAAGTAAATTAAATTGAAACAGGCCCTTCGTCCCACCTGGTTCACGCCAACCACTGATCACCCGTTCGCAATTGTTCTGTTGCCCCACTTTCTCATCCACTCTCCTCGTGCATTAGGGGAATTTATAGAAGCCAATTAACCTACAATGGCCATATGTCTATGGGTCATAAAGTCAAGGGATAAGAGTCAAATTAGGCCATTCGGCCCATTAAATCTACTCGGGCATTCAATCATGGCTGATCTATCTCTCCCTCCTTACCCCATTCTCCTGCCTTCTCCCCATAACCTTTTAACACATGTACTAATCACGAATCTATCTCTGCCTTACAAATATTCACTGACTTGGCCTCCACATTCCTCTGTGGCAAAGAATTCCACAGATTCACCACCCTCTGACAAAATTAATTTCTCCTCATCTCTTTCCTAAAAGAACGTCCTTTAATTCTGTAGCTATGACCTCTAGTCCTAGATTCTCCCACTAGTGGAAACATCCTTTCCACATCCACCCTATCCAAGTCTTTCACTATTCTGTATGTTTCAATGAGGTCCCCAATCATTCTTCTAAACTCCAGCGAGTACAGGCCAGGTGCTGACAAACGCTCATCATAGGTTAACCTATTCATTCCTGGGATCATTCTTGTAAACCCCCTCTGGACCCTCTCCAGAGACAGCACATCCTTCCTCAGATATGGTGCCAAAAATTTCGCACAAAATTCCAACTGCGGCCTCACCAGCACCTTTAGAGCCTCAGCATTACATCCCTGATATGGGAGGAAACCAGAGCGCCCGGAGGAAACACATGCAGTCATAGGGAGTACGTGCAAACTCCACATTAACAGCACCAGAGGTCAGCAGCTCTATCGCTGGACCATTCAGCAATCAGGATGTCAGGCAGCACCGATGGAGCATGAAACAGTCGGCATTTTGATTCTATGATCCTTCAGACCACGTGCCAGATGCTGCATAACGTGCTAAGTTCTTCCAGCAGTTTAAAAATAATTAGAAAATATTTATGCTCACAAAAACCTTTTTGCTAAATTCCATTCCATTTCATCAGTGTGAGGAAGAGTTCTAACCAGAAACATCACCTATCCATGTTTTCTAGAGATGCTGCCTGACCCGCTGAATCACTCTTTGAGATATGTCCATTTTCATAAATCAGCAACTGCAGTTCTTTGTTTCTCCATCTCATGGCTCCATTTTCATTCATTCCTGATGCACAGGTGTTTGTGCGTTCGAGTTTGTATGGGTCTGTACAGAGTTTGTGCGTTCTCCCCGTGACCGCGTGCAAATTCTCCGGGTGCTCCGGTTCTCTTCCCCCTCCCCCCCCCCCCCCCCCCCCCCCAAAGACGTACACATTTGTAGATTAATTGGCTTCTGGAAATTGTCCCTACTGTACAGGACAATGCTAGTGTACAGGGTGATCGCTGGTCAGAGTGGACTCAGTGGGCCGAAGTGCCTGTTTACACAGAAGGCAATGGAGGCAAATTCACTTGCTGTTTTCAAGAGAGTTAGATATAGCTCTTAGGGCTAACCGACTCAAGGGATATGGGGAGAAAGCAGGAACGGGGTACTGATTTTGGATGGTCAGCCATGATCATATTGAATGGCGGTGCTGGCTCAAAGGGCCTACTCCTGCCCTTATTTTCTATGTTTCTATGTTTCCACACTTTATCCCTAAAGTCTAGAGGTGTAAATAGGTTGTGGAGCCAGAATTTGAATAACCCGATTCTAATTTCCAATGCAGCTGAAATCAGATGCCAGAAATCAGAGGGCTGTACAAAGGTCCTCCATAGGCAGCTGTGCAGGCTCTCAATGTAAATCTATATGGCAGTGACACTGACATTTCTGTGACACAGAAGTAACACTGGCCCAGCATTTCACATTATCCCCAAACCTTCCTAGTTATAGAGACAGTGTGGAAACAGGCCCTTCGTCCCAACGTACCCACACTGACGAACATGTCCCAACTACAGTAATCCCACCTGCCTGTGTTTGGTCCATATCACCTCCAAACCAATCCAATGTACCTGTCTAACTGTTTGTTAAATGTTGGGATAGTCCCAGCCTCAACTACCTCCTCTAACAGCTCCTTCCATACACCCACCACCCGTGGTGTGAAAAGGTTACCCCTCAGATTCCTATTAAATCTTTTCCCCTTCACCTTGAACTTATGTCTTCTGATCCTTGATTCACCTACTCTGGGGAAGAGACTGTGCATACACCCAAACTATTCCTCTCATGATTTTCTTCATCTTCAGGGTAGATTTTAGAGATGGTGCCAAAACAGGCCTTTTCATCCACCAAGTCCGCGCAGACCAGCGATCACCCCGAATACTGGCACTATCCAACACACGAGAGACAATTTTTACAACTTAAAGAAGCCAAGTAACCTACAAACGCTTTTTGGTGTGTGAGGGGAAACCGGAGCAAATCCACGCGGTCACAGGGAGAACGTACAAACTCCGTACAGACAGCATCCGTAATTAGGATCGAACCCGGGTCTTTGTGTGGTTTCACCTTGAAACGAGGTGGTGATGGTGCTGGTCTGCACCAACGAGCCTTTCTGCACTAGCTGCTGCGCCTTCCGTTTGTCACAGTCGTGGATCGTGTTGTAGCCCCTAACTAGGCTCCTTGTCCAGGCAGCCACCACTGGATGGACGTGCTTGGTCACCATGGGGCTCACTCCCCTCTCACCAGCTGCCGCTTCTTCCTGCCAGCCGTCGTTATGCCAGCTTCGCCACTGCCCCCTCCACCACAATCCCCTTCTCTCTTTGCTTTGATGACTTGAAGGGAGATGGCAGTGAGTGGGGGGGGGGGGGGGGGGGGGCGGGAATGCAGCAGAATGGCCAGGCGCTACAACGCGAGTCGTAACAGCAGCTGCGTCTGCTGGATGGTGCTGCCGCTGCTGAAGAAGGGCTCTCTGGCTCACCTTGTGGATGATGTCTGAGACTCATCCGGGAGGCAGTTCTCCCGCTGCCTCCCTTGTCTTCCCAGTGTCTCTGGAAGAACAGCGAGCCCAGGCGACACTTTTATATCCATGAAGTAGATGGGAAGCCCTCACCATCCCAACGCAGGTCATTCAGGAACCGGGACCGCCTACAGTGAATTGTGAAGCCTGGGTCAGCGCCACGGTGATGCCAGGAGAGGACCCGGCAGCGTTAGTGGACAAATCAGTGTGGTGGTCAATGATAGGAGTAGAATTAACCGACGACCGGCAGACGAGGACAGACATGTGGAAGCGAGGACGCCGCTGCCGGGGGAAAGAACAAAGGAGGACCAGGGTGGGGGGGGACCGCCATGAGGGGGTGGGGGGAGATCAAAGGGGCACCTGGCGCGGGGGTACTTTGTAAGTACCGTATGTGTATGTGTATGTGTATACCATGGGTATGCATGCAAATAATATCAATGTGACTTGTTATATGTGACAATAAAGCATTCATTCATTCAATTGTTTACGTAGGTGCATGTTTATGTATCTTGCCTATCCATGCAAGTCGGGGAGTGCCTGTATTTTGTTATTTAGTTCGAATAGACAATAGGTGCAGGAGTAGGCCATAACAGCCAGCACCGCCATTCAATGTGATCATGGCTGATTATCCCCAATCAGTGGCTGATCATCCCCAATCCGTACCCCGTTCCTGCCTTTTCCCCATATCCCCTGACTCGGCTATTTTTAAGAGCCCTATCTAGCTCTCTCTTGAAAGCATCCAGAGAACCTGCCTCCACCGCCCTCCGAGGCAGAGAATTCCACAGACTCACAACTCTCTGTGAGAAACAGTGTTTCCTCATGTCCGTTCTAAATAGCTTACTACTCATTCTTAAACTGTGGCCCCTGGTACTGGACTCCCCCAACATCGGGAACATGTTTCCTGCCTCTTGCGTGTCCAAATCCTTAATAATCTTATATGTTTCAATAAGATCCCCTCTCATCCTTCTAAACTCCAGAGTGTACAAGCCCAGCTGCTCCATTCTCTCAGCATATGGCAGTCCCGCCATCCCGGGAATTAACCTTGTAAACCTACGCTGCACTCCCTCAATAGCAAGAATGTCCTTCCTCAAATTAGGGGACCAAAACTGCACACAATACTCCAGGTGTGGTCTCACTAGGGCTCTGTACAATCTCTTACTATGCATGAAAGTAGTCGACTGCTGTGTGCAAATCTAACTCAATTCTTTTTTTTTTTTTAAATTGCAACATTCTTAATATGAATCTTTGGAAGGAACAAAGGAATCCTTTATCAGGATGCATCACAGCTTGGTTTGGGAACAGCTCCACCCAAGATCGCACAAAATTGCAGAGAATTGTGGACCCAGCCCAGACCATCACACAAACCAACCTCCCTTCCATTGACTCATTTATACCTCACGCTGCCTCGGCAAAGCCAGCAGCGTAATCAAGGACGAGTTGCACCCTGGCCACTCCCTCTTCTCCCCTCTCCCATCGGACAAAAGGTATAGAAGTGTGAAAACGCACAGCTCCAGATTCAGGGACAACTGAAACATTCTACCACAACCAGAGAGCAATGCTGAACTACTATCTATCTCATTGGTGACCCTCAGACTATCCTTGATCGGACTTTGCTGGCTGTATCTTGCCCTAAACATTATTTCCTTATGTATCTATACACTGTAAATGGCTCGATTGTAATCATGTATTGTCTTTCTGCTGACTGGTTCGCACGCAACAAAAGCTTTTCACTGTACCTCGGTACACGTGACAATAAACTGAACTGAAACTGAGGAAAGGGCTTTGTCTATTCCGCTCTCATGCCTGTTCTGCTGTTCAGTCAAATCATGGCTACTTCATGCCTTGCTGCACCTATTTTGCTTAGTTCTTGCTTGTTGCACTTGGGTGATAAACCTTCATAAGTCTTCATAAAATTCCCCGCCCGTCGGATGACTGTGCTCGCACCCAATCTGTTCACTCGCATGTAAAGTTCTTACCTACCTTTTTCAGATGCTCCGTGAGGTCACGTCCAGCCAGATTTAAGCGTTGGATGGCGTGGGGGAGGCTGTAACCTTCACACACCGGCACAGTGTGTGTCACCCCATCTCCAGAGTCCAGGATTATACCTGTCATTTATGAAGCAGAGAATGTCTCAATCTTGCAGCAGTACTTTTGAAAATAGTAGGTACCCTACAAGTAATCGAGTCTGATGAAGGGTCACGACCCAAAACGTCACCCATCCCTTTTTCTCCACACGCTGCCTGTCCCACTGAGTTACTCCAACATTTTGTGTCTATTTTTAGTATAACCAGCATCTGCACTTCCTTCAAGCAGTTACTTTATAACATTGGTCATTTCTCTGCAACGGTTTCTTTACTCTTTATTACGCTGGGACTCGGAGCCATACTGCATGGAAACAGGACCTTTGTCCCAACTCGTCCATTCCGATCAAGAAGCCCCATCTAAGCTGCGTTTGGCCCCTATACCTCTATGTACTACATTTACTTATCCTCAGACTCCAGGGTCTGAAGAAATGTCCCGACCTAAAACATCACCCATCCTTTTTCTCCTGAGATGCTGCCTGACCCGCTGAGTTACTCTAGCACTTTGTGTCCATCTTCGGTATTAACCAGCACCTGCAGTTTCGTTCCACACATCTACATATTCTGTTGGGCTGCAGCAAGTAAGAATTTAATTGTTCTGCTACGGGACATACGACAATAAAACACTCCTGACTGGTGACAAGAAAAGGAGTAAGACATCCTATATCCAAAATGCACAATGAGAGAAAGCACTCTGGAATACCTGTAGTTCGTCCGCTAGAATAAAGTGCTAATACGGCTTGCATTGCAACATAGGAAAAAGGCACGTTAAAGGCTTCAAACATGATTTCAACCATTCGCTCCCGGTTCCTGTGCGGGTTCAGGGCTGCCTCAGTCATGAGGATTGGGTGTTCTTTTGGGTCAACATGCAGTTGTTGATAAAACGTGTGATGCCAGATCTGAAATAAACACACTATATTTTGAATCCTTCGTTTTAATTAAATCATATTCTTTAAATGAGCCGACAAGACGACCCCCTTTAAACACCATTTATACCTCACGCCGTCTCAGCAAGGCCAGCAGCATACTCAAGGACGAGTCGCACCCTGGCCACTCTTCTTCCCTTTCCCAACGGGCAAAAGGTATAAAAGTGCGAAAACGCACACCTCCAGATTCAGGGACAGTTTCTTCCCAGCTGTTATCAGGCAACTGAATCATCCTACCAACAACTAGAGAGCAGTCCTGAACTTATATCTACCTCAATGGTGACCTTCGAACTATTTTTGATCAGACTTTACTGGCATTTCCTTGCACTAAACATTATTCCCTTATCATGTATCTATACACTGTAAATGGCTCTATTGTAATCATGTATTATCTTTCCACTGACTGGTTAGCGCGCAACAAAAGCTTTTCACAGTACCTCAGTTCACATGACAATAAACTAAACTGAACTGAATACTCGCCTATGAATTAAAATTGGGAGTTTAAGAACCACTGCAATTTTGGAACCTTTTTGTAGACTGCTCACCTTATGCAGTAGTGAGCAACTGCTGCATTGATGAAAGCATTGTGTTCTGTGTGGTCTTTAGTCTAGTTTAGAGGTACAGCATAGCAACAGGCCCTTCAGCCCAGAGTCCACACCGACCATCGATCACCCGTTCACACTAGTTCTACGTTATCACAATTTCTCGTCCACTCCCTGCACCCTAAGTGCAATTTTTTACAGAGGCTTTAAAAATATCTATTGACTTGGCCTCTACAGACTTCGGTGGGAGAAAATGCACAGATTCACCACCCCCGACTAAAGAAATCCCTTCTCATCTGCTTCCTAAAGGATTGTTCTTTAATTCTGTGGCGATGACCTCAAGTCCTAGACTCTCCCACAAGTGGAAACATACACTCCACATCCACTCGATCCAAGCCTTTCACTATTCGGTACATTTCAATGAGGTCCCCCTCATTCTTCTAAACTCCAGCGAGTACAGGCCCAGTGCCGAAAAACGCCCATATGTTAGCCCACTCATTCCTGGGATCATTCTTATAAATTTCCTCTGTACCCTATCAAGGGCTAGCACATCCTTCCTCAGATAAGGTGCCCAAAATTGCTCACAATACTCCAAATACGGCCTGACCAGAGCCTTAGAGTCTCAGCATTACATCTCTGTTTTTGTATTCTAGCCCTCTTGAAACAGATGCTAGCATTGTGTTTGCCTTCTTTATTACCGATTCGACTTGCGGATTAACTTTTTGGGAATCCTGCACCTGCACCAAGTCCCTTTACACCTGTGATATCTGGATTCTCTCCCCATTTAGAAAATAGTCCACACCTTTATTCCTACTACCAAAATGCTGAACACATTTTCCATCTGCCACTTCTCTGCCCACTCTCCCAACCTATTAAAGTCCTATGGCAGAGACCCTGCTCACTCAGCACTATCTGCCCCTGCACCCATTTTTGTATCATCTGCAAACTTGGCCACAAAGACTTCAATTCCCTCATCCAAATCATTAATATACAATGTGAAGAGTAACAGCCCCAGCACCGTCCCCTGCTAAACTTTGTTAGTCACAGGCAGCTAACAATAAAAAGCCCCCTTTATTGCCACTCTTTGCCTTCTGCCATCGTCAACTTGCTATCCATGCTAATATCTGCCCTTTGTTACCATGAGCTCTCATCGTCCTTAGCCTCACATGCGGCACCTTATCAAAGGCTTTCTGAAAATCTAGGTAAACAATGTCTTGCTAGTTACTTCTTCAAAGAATTCCAGCAGATTCATCAGGCCAGATCTCCCCTTCAAAGGGCCCGTTTCTGCGCTGTGTCTCTAAACTATTAGCGACAATGAAGAGTTTCGATTTCTTCCACTTGGAAATAAAGAGTATATTTGCAAATCAAAAGTACAAAATTACTACTTCTACATTACTTTTATTTATTTATTTTTTATAAACACCTTTAATCTGTTGAATTTTCTCTAACTATTCATTGTTGGGTTAATGTAACTGACAATAGAACTCACCAAAAGGCCTGGATAGAGAGGATGTTTCCATTAGTGGGAGAGTCTAGGACCAGTGGTCATAGCCTCAGAATAAAAGAAAGTCCCTTTAGGAAGGAGAAGAGGAGGAATTTCTTTAGTCTGAGGGTGGTATATCTGTGGAATTCATAGCCCCAGAAGACTGTGGAGGCCACATCAGTGGATATTTTTAAGGCAGAGATAGAATCTTGATTAGTACGGGTGTCAGGGGTTAAGGGGAGAAGGCAGGAGAATGGGGTTGAGAGGGGAATCAGCCATTATTGAATGACAGAGTAGACTCGATGGGCAAAATGACCTAATTCTGCTCCTAGAACTTGTGAACATTTTCCACGAGCCTTGACCCTAGTTAATTTCAAGTGAACTCTCGATAAGCAGGAAGTTTTTACAAAGTATTCATCGTTCCATCTTCAGCTCACAGCTGGTTTTATCGACAATAAAGCAATTTAAAAAAGCGATAAAGCTTAGTTAATAAAAGTAACGATGTGGACTTCAATAAAATGTCACACTAACGGACAATAAACGCCGACTTTGCTAATCAATGAATAACAACTGTTTAAATTCAGTGGAGGAGCAAATGGATCATATAAGCATAAAAAGGGGGAGAGTCTTGCCTTGATTCCAGATGATGAGAGAGAAAAAACACAACCAACTGTTAGCTTATAAAATTCGATAAGAGGCTGACAGGAACTGCTGCAGTCAAGCTGTGTTCTTGGTCAACAACATCTTGCATGCAGTTGCAAAGTTAGAACTGGGAGCACAGCTTAAAAACTCAATAATTTTTCCACTGGTAGCTACAGATGCACAACTCAAGATGTGCTCAGGAGTTATTAGAACAGTATAAAACGTATCAAGCCTTAGCCAAATGTACCTCGTCAGCGACCTCTAACGTTAGGAGTTCAACAAAGATGCAGAATGTATTTCTGAAGTTTGGATTTTCCTCCGCTATGTTAACTCTTTAAGACATAGAAGCATAGAAGTGAGGTCTTTCAAACTATCAGCACTCGCCAAACCTTTCGATCGTGCAGTTAAGTGAGCTGGAATGTATATGGAGGATGGCATGAGACTGATTATCTATCGCTTAAAAGTCCCTGGAATTAATTGTAAATCTCAATTTTGTATAGAGTCATGGTATCATACAGCTTGGTAACAGGCCCTTCGCCCAACCCGAACATGCCAACCAAAATGACCCATTTACGCTATCATTACACTTGGCCTGCATTCAGCCCATATCCCTCTCAACCAATGCTATCCATGAACCTGATTTTTTTTAAACCTGCCTTTGGTACCTGCCTCAACTACCTCCTCTGGTAGCTCATTCCATACACCCGCCACCACCGTGGCTTGGTTCGGCAAATTGAGCGCCCTGGAGAGGAAAAGACTACAAAAAGCAGTAAACACTGTGCAGTCCATCATCAACTCTGACCTTCCTTCCATCGAGGGGATTTATCGCAGTCGCTGCCTCAAAAAGGCTGGCAGTATCATCAAGGACCCACACCATCCTGGCCACACACTCATCTCCCTGCTACCTTCAGTTAGAAGATACAGGAGCCTGAAGATTGCAATGACCAGGTTAAGGAATTGCTACTTCCCCACAGCCATCGGGCTATTAAACCTGGCTCGGACAAAACTCTGAACATTAATAACCCATTATCTGTTATTTGCACTTTATCAGTTTATTTATTCATGTGTGTATATATTTATATAATGGTATATGGACACACGGATCTGTTTTGTAGTCAATGCCTACTATGTTCTGTTGTGCTGAAGCAAAGCAAGGATTTCATTGTCCTATCAGGGACACATGACAATAAACTTTGAAAATACTGCCCCTCAGGTTCCTTGCATTGCATTTCCCCATTGCCAAAGCCACTAAGTGTCACAGGGTTAATAGCAGCCTAAGCTCTTATTCCTAAATGTATGCATTTGGTGGCAATTTCACTGTGAATACATCATCACAGCCAAATTATTTTCCAGCCATTTTTCTTGGTACATTTCTGGTCACATATTTGATGGATATTCTCAAGCTAGAAGTTGCAGGAAAGTTTCACAAGGATATTGCCTGGACAAGGAGATACTGGACAGACTGCTTTCCTTGAAGCAAAGGGAGCTGAGAAGTGCCCTTTTTGAGGCTATGAGGATCATGGGATAAGGTGAATGGCCAGTCTGGGTGGGGGAAGTCTAAAACTAGAGGGCATACGTTGAGGATAGGGGAAATATTTAAAAAGGGAACCCGAGAGGCAACCTTTCCACCGAGGGTGGTGGGTATGTGGAACTATAGAGGATGTGGTAGAGGCGGGTACAATTGCAACGTTGAGTGCACATTTGAACACGTATGTGGACAGGAAAGGCTTAAGGATACGGGCCAAATGCAGGCAAATAGGACTAGCTCAGGAAGGCACCTTAATCGGCAAATATGGGCCTGTCTACATGCTGTACATCACTACAATTCTATAGGAAAACAATCCCTCTCTAGATTTTCACATGCACGAAAATCTAAACAATTGTCATCCCTTTTCTCTGTAAATGTGTGTTTTTAGTTTTAGAGATACAGCATGGAAACAGGCCCTTTGGCCCACCAAGTCCACAGACCCCTGTACATTAACACTACCTTATACACACTAGGCACATGTTTTACACTTATACCAAGCCAATTATCCTGTAAACCTGTACTTCTTTGGAGTGTGGAAGGAAACCGAAGATCTTGGAGAAAACTCATGCAGGTCACGGGAGAACGTAAAACTCCGTACAGACAAGCACCCGTAGATAGGTTTGAACCCGGTTCTTTGGCACTCTAAGGCAGAGTAGCTCTACCGCTGCGCCACCGTGCCGCCCATTTGTGTCACATGAAATGTCTTCATTCATCCACTTACAGCAGAGATGCATGGGTAGTATTCTGGAAATGGAAACTCAATTTTATTTGCTATTCTAATCTATCCCAGTTATTAAATGACTTAATTCAACATCATTACCTTAATACACAATCAGGCATCTGCATGACAAGTTTAGGAGAAATATCTTTGCATTAAATGTTATACACTTTGTCCTTTATCTGTGCACTTTAGATGGCTTGATTGTATTCAGTTATAGTCTTCCAAATTATTAAGGGATGGGATAGGTTAGATGCAGGAAACATGTTCCCGATGTTGGGGGAGTCCAGAACCAGAGGCCACAGTTTAAGAATAAGGGGTAGGCCATTTAGAAATGAGATGAGGAAAAACTTTTTCACCCGGAGAGTTGTGAATTTGTGGAATTCTCTGCATCAGGAGGCAGTGGAGGCCGATTCACTGGATGCATTCGAAAGAGTGTTAGATAGAGCTCTTAGGGCTAGCTGAGTCAAGGGATTTGGGGAGACAGCAGGAACGGGGTACTGATTGTGGATGATCAGCCATTATCACATTGAATGGTGGTGCTGGCTCAATGGGCCAAATAGAAACATAGAAAATAGATGCAGGAGTAGGCCATTCGGCCCTTCGAGCCTGCACTGCCATTCAATGTGATCATGGCTGATCATCCAACTCAGTATCCCGTACCTGCCTTCTCTCCATACCCCCGATCCCTTTAGCCACAAGTGCCACATCTAACGCCCTCTTAAATATAGCCAATGAACTGGCCTCAACTACCTTCTGTGGCAGAGAATTCCAGAGACTCACCACTCTCTGTGTAAAGAATGTTTTCCTCATTTCGGTCCTAAAGGAATTCCCCCTTATCCTTAGACTGTGACCCCTTGTTCTGGACTCCCCCAACATCGGGAACAATCTTCCAGCATCTAGCTTGTCCAACCCCTTAAGAATTTTGTAAGTTTCTATAAGATCCCCCCTCAATCTTCTAAATTCCAGCGAGTACAAGCCGATGGCCTACTCCTGCACCTATTTTCCATGTTTATTTTACTAGATGGCATGCAAACACCAAGCTTTTCAGATATACCTCGGTACATAGTTTAGTTTATTGTCACGTGTCAGGAGGTGCGGTGAAAAGCTTTCAGAGTGTGTCAACCAGCTGCGGAAAGACTATACATTATTACAATCAAGCCATCCACAGCATACAGATACATGATAAAGGGAAATAACATGCAAGATAAAGTCCAGTAAAGTCCAATTAAAGATAGTCTGAGGGTCTCCAATCAGTTAGATAGTAGCTCAGGACTGCTCTCAGGTTGTTGATAGGATGGTTCAGTTGCCCGATAACAGCTGGGGAAAAAAACTGGAATCATGTGCTAATAATAATCTACTAAAGTAAAATGGTATAGTCCATGACATAAGAGCTCAGAACCGGAGGGTGTGAGTCTGGTATACCTGTTCTATCTCGTCCCAGTTGGTTACAATTCCATGCTCCAATGGATAATGCAGAGAGAGAACTCCTCGCATGTGCTGAGCAGAATGGCCAATGTAAACATCCTGCTGATTCCTCCCAATGTAAACATTCTGTAAGAAAACAAACACTTTTAACCAGTTTAACGGAATGCTTTGTCATTCCGCCTGCCTTCCAATCAATCCCCCCCACCCTCTTCACCCGTCTCCACCCATCACTTGCCGGAATTTGTCCCGCCCCTACCTCTCTTTACCAGCTTCCTCCCCCCTACTACGATTAATCTAAAGAAGGGTCCCGACCCAAAACGTCCCCCCTCCTATTCCTCTGCAGATGCGGCCCGACCTGCTGAGTTCCTCCAGCACTTTTTGTCACAGCGGTAACTTATAGCAGATTGGGCATACTCATCTAGTACGAACGATGCTCGACGTAGTCTCAGTGGGCTGAAGTGCCGGTTTCCATGCTGTTTCTCCAAACTAAACCTGTTAATTGTTGCACCACCGAGCCTTGCCTGCCAGATACTCACACCTGTAAGCGATTTGTAAAAATGATCTGCAGTACAGCAATTGATTAATTAATTGTCCCAGGGCATAAAAGCGGTCGGGCAAGAAGAGGAATGTCGATACACGGAATGATCCAGGGATTGGGCGCCGCTCCATAAGATCCAATGCGTTGAACGGATTTGGAAAAGGTCCCGAGTCTGGCGACTCAATAAGAATTTCACTGTGTTTTGCACACGTGATCATAACGCATGAATGAACTATTGAAATACAGCATGGAAACCGGTTCTTCAGCCCACCAAGGCCATGTCAACGATTGATCATTTGTCCACACTAGGTCTATGTTCTCTGTTTTCTCATCCACTCCCTATACACTCGGGGCAATTTACAGAGGCCAATTAACCTACACGTCTTTGGGATGCAAGAG
This sequence comes from Raja brachyura, assembly GCA_963514005.1. The sequence continues at coordinate 5,067,071 of OY740785.1, forward strand.
GAAACAGAGCACCTGGAGGAAACCCACATAGTCACAGGGAGAACGTGCAAACTCCACACAGACAATACCAGAGGTCAGGATCAAACCTGTGTCTCTGGCGCTGTGAGGCAGCAACTCTACCAGCCATGGCTTTGTGCTACCCTATTATATTATACAATCTTCAACATAAAAATTAGCTCCCAAAAAATTGATGGGATTTGTCGTGAAGTCTGATCCTGTATAAAGGCTCTCACTTTCTGAAGTTGATCACCAAATAGTTGTTTTACGATTAGATTGGCAGCCTCGCCGTGATCCAGCTGTCAGCAACATTTACCTCGTATTTGGGTCGTCCGACTAACGTGGGGAATATGGTTGTTGGTAATTCCTGATCGGCAAAGCCAGCTTTCATCAGGCCCGAACCAGTGTCCAATATGATTGGCGTTTTATATTCACTGACCTGCTGGTTAACAGAAAATTAACAGCTGTAAACAATCTGTACGTGTCGGTTGAGGACGGGCAATAGAGAACAGAGAGGGACCCGAGAGTGGGGGGGGGGGGCGCCAAGAGCAATGAGGGACAATAACCTAAACTCAACTCATTTCAGGTTCAATAAACATGGTCGAGAGTCGTGCCACGAAGATGATTTTAGCTTTCAGGGTCAGTTTTGAGTGGGCCAGAAATCCAAAAATGCACGGTACAATTATGTTGAAAGTCTCATGAAATTCACTGGGGGAAAAAAGTGGTTCTTGATGTTGCCACAGATGCTGCCTCACGCAGTGGTTACTCCAGAACGTTAGTGTTTTAGTACAAAATAAGAGCTATGTCAAAGTCTAATTTAAATCCCACAATTCGCCTTTAGGATCCCATCACCAGCCTTTATCAACCTGCTGTCTTGTGCTACAACTGTTTAAAAGGAGCATATTGTAGTCAATTAAAGGTGGAAATGATGGTAGTTCGGACTGGATGTCACCAAGGTTCCTCGTTGCAATGACTGTACTGAGTTGGGTCTGAATTGCCATTACTGTCTGGGCATGCCTCAAACCCATAGTGCTCAACATCTGTGAAGAGTAAAGTGCGAGTTAACATTTCCAGTCGACCAAAGGTCAATGGCACAAAGGGTGCTGCAACTGCTACTCTCTCTCCCCCCAATATCTTCTATTTTTATGCACATTAATTGGTAATTTCTCCTCTTTGAGCTTGAGGGAACTTTTCAGACACAAATGGATGCGTATATTACAAGGAAACTACTTTTCAAAATGACCCAAACTAAACTTGACTGCATCGTCTCCCCTCCATTCACTCACACACACGTCAGCTTGTTTTAGTTGGGTTGTGGCCATGAAGGTACTAGTGCTTGGTTACACAGACAGTACAGTACAGGAAAGGCCCTTCAGCCCACGATGTCTGTGCCAGCCATGATACCTAATTAAACTAACCCCATCGGCCTGCACATGATCCCTATGCCTCGACTCCCTACCCGCTGATGTGCCTTTGAAATGTTCAAGAAGGAACAGCAGATGCTGGAGAATCGAAGGTCGACAAAATTGCTGGAGAAACTCAGTGGGTGCGCAGCAATTATGGAGCGAAGGAAATAGGCAACGTTTCGGCCCGAAACGTTGCCTATTTCCTTCGCTCCATAGATGCTGCCGCACCCGCTGAGTTGCTCCAGCAATTTCGTCTACCTGCCTTTTGAAATGCCTCTTAAACATCACCATCATGTCTGCTTCCAGGACCATTACCCTTGGCTGCATGTTCCAAACACTCACGACTCTGTGCATATAAAAAGCTTGAGCCACACATTTCTTTAGACTTTCTTTCTTTCATCTTAAAGCTAGGCTCGTTAGTGTTTGACATTTCTACCCTGAGAAAATGACCAACTTGTTGTTATGGCAATCCTGATTATGAAACTGATTAATCAAAATATTTGATCTTAAGCCACGCAAACAGGTCCTACCTCAATAGTATCTCAATAACATTGTCCTGATGTTTTTAATTGATTCAAAAGGCAGTACCAGTGAAGAAGTTCTTGAAACTACAATGTTGTCATTAAAAACCATTTCATTCACTATTGAGAGGAAATCAACATTTCCCACCCAGTTTAGTCTATGTGGGAGTCCGGATCCACACTAACATGTTAGATTATTAACTCTCCCTTGAAATATGGGATGGGTAATAAATCCTGGCCTCAACACCAACCCTTCAGTCTGAAGAAGGGTCCCAACCCAAAACATTGTTAGTATGAAGAAGGGTCTCGACCCTGGAAACGTCACCTATTCCTCTTCTCCAGAGATGCTGCCTGACCGTTGAGTTACTCCAGCACTTGTGTTTTATTCCAGATTCTGAAAGTCTTTCCACATTCCAAATCCACAAAAGTCAAATCACAACAATTTCAAATGAAATATTTTGTTACCTTAATCACAGATGCTTGAAAGGAGTGTGCATCCACAGCTGGATTCAATGTCACAGACACTCTCGCATGGCAATCTTCAAATATACGATGTATGTCTTGATATGGAAAATCGTGCGAATGGCTTGAATCATCTTCAGCCACATGTACAGAACCTTTCTGAGTGTCGGTAGTTTTGAATTCATTCCAATGCCGTATTTCAGGTGTGCAACTCTCTCCTGTCTCTAATCTGCTACTGCAAGCTGCACTGGCTTCCCGTTTTACTTCATTACATAAAATAATATGTTGTTCGTCACATTTACCTTCATCACACACATCTCCATTTAGCACCAATTTGGAGTCTGTTCCCCCAGAACACGCTTTGCTGTCCTCAGACGAGTCAAGTAAACAACTTGCTCCAGCCACGGAATTATCTTCCTTGCAATCAGCTGGCTCGATCTTTACGTTTACCGAGCTGTCGGAGGGGTTGGTAGGATTTGTACCCTTATTGGTGCCTTGCGATTTATTTTTGTTCCTAATTTGGAGACTGACATTAGATTTGTGCCGAGCACCAGCGATCAGAGGCACTTGTTGTTTGGGCTCCTTTGATGCAGAGCAGGTTTCCACAAATGCAGAAACCTCAGCATGTTTTCCAAAAGGACTGAACCCTTCTGGGTGGCTTTTGGTTTGGCACTGTTTAATGGTTTTTCTGGGTTTGGGTACTGGAGCTCTTTGCTGGTCCTTGTTACCGCGTTTTGCCACAATGGCATCTCCAGGGCACTTCTGAGAAGTTGCACGAGCTGGAAGCTTTTCTACTTTGACAGGAACACTAGTCCGCAGTGCTGGTTTGGGCTCCTCTTTGCTTTTCAGAATGGAATTTCTTCGGTTTTTGTGCTCTGCTGTATAGTTTACATTACTTTTAATGATTTCATTCAATTGAGTGGACTGTGCAAGAGTTCCCTTTCTGTTGACTCCAAGAAGCGGTGCCCTGTTATTCTCAACACCGCCCTCTATTGGATGAAAACAGACGGTCTCGGCATCAACACTGTCCGGTCCCTTGCACTCATCTGTCAATGCAAACCATTCGTGGCCATCAAGCTCCTGCCAATTCTCCGCACGTGCATCTGCTGAGACTCCACTATTCAACTGATGTTCCATTTTATCTGATCGTGTGCTGGTTTCACTGTGCAATGAGGGAATAAATATTTGCTCATCGACTGTACAGGATGAATTCTTTTCAACAATATTATTCACAGTCAGACCAAGACCTTGGTCCTGAACGCAACTATTTTTGGAAGGAACAGATCTGCTTGCTTTTTTTGTGCTGTGACCAATATCGAGTTTGACCAGAGATCGCTTGTGGTAAGCAAGGACCTGATTCGATTTTGAGTTGGTAGCATTTAGCTTGCCTTTATCATTAGACTTTAAATTCCTCCCTGCCGACTGAAACGAGCTTTTACCTTCAATCGCTGGATTGGGTTTTAAATGAGTAGTCTCCTCACATGCTGACGATCTCGTTGCATGTCTCCTAGGGTTATCACCCTTCGTCCTTGAAGAAATTTGTGGTTGCTTCTTCAAATGTTTGGATTTCATTTTCTCTTCTCTTGCTAGACTTAGCTCCATCTTCTCAACCTCTTTCCTTTCCCTCTCCAGCTCCATCAAGAACCATGCACGCTCCTTGTTGGCGCTTGATCGGCCTGCGTTTGACACGGACGATATTGGAATCTGAACACTCTGCTCTTCCTCAGAGCGACACAGCTCTCGTATTTTCAAGTTCTCTTCCAGAATTCTGTCCTCAATTTGGTTCAGTTCCTCCAACTCTTGAAGTAGCCTGGAAGTGCCTTGAAGCGCCGAGCGTGGGGCTCGGCCAGATGGAGCGGCATTGGGGTTTGCTGGGCAAGAGCTAGAATGCATCAGGGCTCTTTCTTCTTGCCTGTGCTCCATGTCACAGTTCGCACGTGGGCACAACCAACGGCAATGAAACTCGGGCTGTTCTGCTGCAGTCCACAGGTCGTCTTCCAGTCCAATCACTCCAGCTTCTGAGAGCTCGTTCAGAGACATCACCTGTAACAACAGCTTCTTCAGTAAATGAGACACGCAGAAATATGTGAATGTAGAATACTACAGCTCAGGAAAAGGCCCTTCGGCCCACAATGTCTGTGCCGAACACAAAAGACAACTCTTCCCTACCTACACAGAGTCATACAACACGGAAACAGGCCCTTTGGCCCAACTTGTACATAATCCATACCCTTCTATTCCTTGCACATCCATGTGCCTATCAAAAGCCCCTTAAATACCACGATCGTATTGGCCTCCACCACCACCCCCGACAATGCAATCCAGGCACCATGTAAAAACTAGCCCCACATATCTCCTTTAAATGTTGCCCCTCACCTTAAAGCTCTGCCCTCTAGTCGTTAACGTATCCACCTTAGGAAAAAAATGTTCTGATTGTCTACCCCATCTATGTCTATTGGATGATTCTGTAAACTTGCAAATTGACATCCCTTTACGGAAGTGGGTTAATCCTAGCCCATTCGTCATAGTTAACCTAACCTCACCAGGAATAGAGTCTCAATCAAAGGTACTGCCTGGTAATCCAATATGGATACATTGGCAAGAGAATTCCTCTGAAGCCAAATGTAGTCATTGTAGCACATAGGTCTGCATGCCTTTCCTATCCATGTACTGTCAAGTTTAGTTTACAAATCCAGCATGGAAACAGGCCCTTTGGCCCACCAAGTCCATGCCAACCAACGTTCCCCACACAATAGCACTGACCTACACACCAGGTATAATTTACATCTCTACCAACCCAATTAACCCTCAAACCTGCACATCTTTGGGGTGTGGGAGATAACCGGAGATCCC